>JAJQOW010002664.1:0-14325 GCA_037975125.1 Latrodectus hesperus
TGTTACAAATTTATAAATAATGATTATATTTGTATTAAAATATCTCAGACAGATCGGAAATTCTCACATTTTGGGCAAAAATTGCGGTATTTAGACGTGTTGTAGTTTAAAAGCGGATTTCCTAATGATTTGGCGACTTGGCGACAGTTGGCGAGATTCTTGGCGACTTGGCGACGGTTGGCGAGATTCTTGGCGACTTGGCGAGAAATCGATACTTCTGGAAACATCCATCACCTAAGCTCTAGGACCAATATTTTTCGAGATAGCCTAGAAGCTTCCAGAACCTTGGCGAAATTGGTAGATTTCTCCGCCAAGTCAGGTATAAATACCGCAGCCCGACATGGAAGAGTCAGTTTTGTGAAGACAGTCAGTGAGTGAAGACGATTAGTTGTGACTGCTAATTGTTCTCTGTCTGAGGTATTTGAGACCTGTGATTAGAAGCTGTTTCTTATTGTATCTGACGAATTGTAGCTGTATAATTGTGATTGTTACAACGGGAATTTCGTTTATCTAGTGAAGTTTTTACGAATAAAAGTCTTGTGTTCATTAAGTGGTTGCTTTATTCAACTCTCAATCGACACGAACCCGTGGAGCTCGGTACAACTGGTGTCAGAATCGGGGTTGAAGAGTTGATGCAGCGTGTCACAAGAAAAATGGATATGGATTTAATGAAAAGTCTTCTCGAAAAATTAGCGGAACAGATAGCTGAGATGAAAGCTGGACAAGAAGAGATGAAAGCTAGACAAGAAGAGATGAAAGCTGGACAAGAAGAGATTAAAACCGAGATGATGAAAGAGATAAAATCTGGACAGGAGGAGATGAAAGCTGGGCAAGAAGAGATGAAAGCTAGACAAGAAGAGATGAAAGCTAGACAGGAAGAGATGAAAGCTGGACAAGAAGAGATTAAAACCGAGATGATGAAAGAGATAAAATCTGGACAGGAGGAACTTAAAAGGAACTTAAAAAGGACATTGTAAGTGTTAAAGAAGAATTCTCCAACATCATTCAGGAGAAGATGAATGCAATGGAAGATAAGGTAACTTCAGTTGAAACTAAAGTTTTGAAGACAGAGAAGAAAGTTAAAGAAGCATTAGACAATATGAATAAGAAGATTGAAAGCTTGGAGAAGCAAATGTCAAACAAACATGAGGAACCCAACGTGGCATTTGTGCCTTCCCTAGCCAATATTAAACTTTCAACATTTGATGGGAAATCATCCTGGCAAGTATACAAGACCCAGTTTATGATGGTAGCGGAAGCTAATGGATGGAATCCCCGAGCCCAAGCTTTTCACCTGGCGGCTTCTTTAAGAGGAGACGCGGCTGACATCCTCGAGACGCTTCCGGAGGAGCAGAGGCACGATTTCCAAGCCCTATCGAGTGCGCTTGAGCTGCGGTTTGGAGATAAGTGCACTAAAGAATATAGCAGACTACAGTTAAAGTCCCGCTATCAAAAAGCGGGTGAAAGTCTTCAAGAATTGGCTGCCGATATTCAGCGACTTTCCCATCTAGCATTTTCGGACTGCCCAGCTGAGACACGTCAAGATCTGGCTCTCCATCACTTCATCGATAGTGTGAGGGATCCGGAGATACAGAAAACACTTAGACTCGCCGATGTCAAAGATATTGGATCTGCCCTAGTCTACGCACATAAGATAGAGGCTGCCCAGCAGGCCGCGCGTAAAGACCGGCACTCAATCAGAGCCATCTCTGCTACTGATACGGACTGTGATCTCAGAAAGCAAATCGAAAATCTGCGGAGAAAATTCCGTAACTTAGAATTGAGTAAAGGTGGCAGAAACACGAAAATTCAGTGTTGGACTTGCGGTGCAGTCGGACACGTTCAGAGAGACTGCCCGAAACGAAAAAATGGTGGAAATGATCTTCCACCACAGCAGGGAAACTAATATGTGGCCATCTCGCGGGGCGGAGATGTCCAGAGAGTCAGAAGCCCCATTTCAAATCGTTTCACATTTCTTCCGTAAGTAGCGGCGACAACGGACTTTTCGTTATGGGACATGTCAACGAAGTTCCCTGCAGAATGATAATCGATACTGGAGCCAACGTAACTATCATTAGGACAGATTTGGCTCGCAAACTTGGTGACAAACTCATCTGGACGCCGCCCTGCATTACCCTCCAAACTGTGACAGGTGATAAGATTAAAGTGCATGGAAAAGTCAATCTAAACATTGCCTTTGGTAATGCCGTGTACCATCATATGGCATATGTCGCTGATATAAATGACGAATTTATTCTCGGATTGGATTTCCTCAAAGAAAACAATTTCAAGTTAGATTTTAAAAATAATGAACTACATTCATGTTCTGAAGACATAGCGATTTTTAAGACGAAATATTCTGATATTAAAACAGTCCATCATATAACTGCAAAGAGTGAAATTACATTACCACCAAGAACTGAGACAATAGTTTCCGGAGCTCTTTCAGAAGATAATAATTTTCATTATGGATTGACTGAATATCCAGATTCCGACAACAGCGTTAAAGGAGTACTAGTGGCTTCTTCACTCGTCGACCTTTCACGAAATATAATCCCGGTAAGAGTTGCTAATCTAAGTAATAAGGTAAAACTTATAAAAGAAGGAGAAGTGCTAGCGACTTGCACTCCAGTGACCTGTATTAACCGAAATTGTCAAGCCACACTATCTGAGCCTCCTGACACTCTAATTAATGAAATCCTTCAGAGTGCAGAGTTAGATGATAAACAGAGGAATGCTGCAAGAAGTCTATTATTAGAATTCGGAGATCTTTTTTCCAAGAAATCAGATGATGTTGGGCGAACCAAATTGACGCAGCACCGAATCAATACAGGAAATCATCCACCCATTAAACAACATCCTAGAAGATTGCCATTCGCTAAGCAGGAAGAGGTGGACAATCTTCTGATGGAAATGCAGCAAAATGACATTATTGAGCCATCAGAGAGTCCTTGGGCTTCGCCTATTGTTTTAGTACGGAAGAAAGATGGTTCTACCCGATTCTGCGTTGACTATCGTCGGTTAGACAACATCACTAAAAAAGATAGTTACCCTCTTCCTAGGATTGACGATACACTTGATGCTTTATCCGGAAAACAATGGTTTTCGACTTTGGATCTCAAGAGTGGTTATTGGCAAGTAGAGATACATCCTGAGGATCGAGAAAAGACTGCATTCACCACAGGACAAGGACTTTGGCAGTTCAAGGTTATGCCATTTGGGCTTTGCAATGCACCTGCAACGTTTGAGCGCCTGATGGAGACAGTATTACGAGGACTTTCCTACGAAGCCTGTTTAGTATATTTGGACGATATCATTATTGTAGGGCGCACATTCGAAGACCATTTAAGAAACATCCGAAAGGTGCTGGAAAAATTAAAAATGGCCAACCTGAAGCTGAATCCTTGCAAATGTAATTTATTCCGACGTGAAGTAAGCTATCTGGGACACATTATCTCTGCTGAAGGTGTAAGAACAGATCCTGAAAAGATATCTGCAGTTGAGGATTGGAGTCGTCCAAAAGATATCCACCAATTAAGAAGTTTTCTTGGACTATGCACGTATTACAGGAAATTTGTTAAGGGTTTTTCACGTATTGCCAGACCCCTTCACAAGTTGACAGAAGTTAAACAGAGATTTCTATGGACAGATGAATGTGAGAAAGCTTTTAAACAACTGAAGGAGGCGTTGACATCTTCACCCGTTCTTGCATATCCCCAGCCCGGAAAATTATTCATTTTAGATACGGATGCCAGCAATGAAAATATCGGAGCTGTTTTGTCGCAGGAAATTGATGATAAAGAATATGTCATTGCTTATTGGAGTAAATGTCTATCGAAACCAGAGCGGAATTATTGTACAAGCAGGAAGGAATTGCTGGCAATCGTCAAAGCCATAGAACATTTCCACCATTATCTCTATGGAAGAAAGTTCTTGCTCCGGACGGATCATGCATCTTTAACCTGGCTTTTAAATTTTAAAAATCCAGAAGGACAGATAGCCAGATGGATTCAACGACTCCAGGAGTTTGACTTTGAAATACGTCATCGCAAAGGAACTCTTCATGGAAATGCTGATGCACTATCAAGGAAACCGTGTAATGAAAGCTGCCGATATTGTTCTAGAGTAGAGAAGAATTATCAGCTGATAAATACTTCGGTACGCCAAGTTACTGTTTCACCTCCATCAAAACCAGACCCATGGAGTGATAAAAAACTTAGAGAAGCCCAAAAAGATGATCCAGATATAAATCCAAATTTTGAATTAAAAGAATCTTCCAGTATGAGACCAAGTTGGCAGGATATCTCCACCTACAGTCCTGCTACTAAACAATATTGGGCTCTTTGGGACTCACTCCATATAAGAAATGGTGTTTTATACAGGAAATGGGAGTCCGATGATGGATGTAATTTCAAATGGCAGCTTGTTCTTCCAAAATCAAGAATTTCAGATGTTTTGAAAGAATTGCACAATAGCTCAACTGGAGGCCACTTCGGAGTAATGAAAACTCTACAGAAAGTTCGAGAACGCTTCTATTGGAGCAAAACGAGACAAGATGTAGAGAAATGGTGCCAATCTTGTGATGACTGTGCGGCACGTAAAGGACCGAAGAAACGTAGCCGAGGAAGGTTGCAGCGGTACAACGTAGGAGCACCTTTTGAGCGAATAGCATTGGACATTTTGGGTCCTTTACCACGATCCTCAAATGGCAACAAATACATACTAGTTGTCATGGACTACTTTACTAAGTGGCCTGAAGCGTTTGCAATCCCCGATCAAGAGGCGACTACAGTAGCCGAGGTTCTAGTGCATCAATGGGTTTCCAGATTCGGCACACCCTTACAAATCCATTCGGATCAAGGGACAAATTTCACCTCTGTTGTGTTTAAATGAATGTGTCAAATTCTCGGAATAGACAAGACGCAGACCACGCCACTACACCCACAATCGGACGGCATGGTAGAGAGATTTAACCGAACCATCTTGAATAATCTCTCACTTATGGTTTCCAAAAATCAGCAAGATTGGGATTTGAAGCTACCGCTGTTTCTGCTTGCATATCGCAGTGCTGTCCATGAGACTACCGGATATACTCCTTCACAGATGCTCTTTGGTCGCGAACTTCGTCTCCCTTGTGATCTTCAGTTTGGTCGTCCACCGGATACATCTTCATCGCCAGAGGAATACCTTCGAGACCTTCAGGCACGTCTTGAAGATGTCCATAACTTCGCTCGAGACCGAATCAACCTGACGACCGAAAGAATGAAGACAAGGTATGACACAAGAGCGACAGGACATGAATTTCAAGAAGGTGACAAAGTTTGGTTGTGGAACCCGATTCGACGTAAAGGACTTTCGCCAAAGTTGCAAGCCAACTGGGAAGGTCCCTACACAGTCCTAAAAAGACTGAACGACGTCGTTGTTCGTATAAGGAAATCATCTTCTTCAAAACCAAAGGTAGTACATTACGATAGATTAGCTCCTTATCGTAATGTAAACTAAAAATTAGTAGACCATGGTCTCTTTGTAAATAGTACTGTTATGAAACAAACAAACAAATAAATGACTCCAATTTTGAAACATACACATTTAATTAAAAAATTGAACAAAATTTACAAGGAGCCATGTTTGGGTTCGCGACCATCTCACTCGCCTGCTTCGCGTACAATCAGAGTCTCTCTGAAATTAAAATTAAAAATAGGATCTCGAAATCGAAGTGCCGATGGAAAGCCACTCCAAAACAAAGAGAAAATCGCAGCTTCTTCAGACCACTTCTGGCGCCAACCATCTCGTTACTCACCCTCTCCATAAGAGGCTCTTCAAATCTCAAGTGCTGACGATGAGACATTACAGACTAAATTATTCCTTCCTTCCCCGGGGTTTTTTTTCTTTTCTTTTTCTCATTCTAAGGAAATCAACCTGCAAATAAAAAAGAAAAAAAACACACACAAACAACAAAGAGCAAAATTTAGTATTACAGATAGCCCTGATCAATCGGACTCTGGCTGAAACACAAAATTATATGGAATTATATAATATTAAATATAAAATAAAATTATATCAAAATAGCACAAAATAATTATCTAACACAACAGAATTTTCAATCTTAACTAAACTTACAAATAGACACATTTTACTATAAAAAACATTTTTTTTTTTATGTACACATGTAACAACAATTGAAATTTGTATTAAAAAAAATTTTAATTTAATATCTGAGAAAAAAAAGAAAATAATTAAGTTTGGTTATTCAGCATTCTACTGAGACTATCGGCATTCTGATGTAATTTGCCCTTTCTGTGAACAATATCAAAATTTAGGCTTTGAAGCACCAAGGCCCACCTTAAAAGTCTGGGATTAGATCCTGTATGATGTTTTAACCAAACTAAAGGGTTATGATCAGTTTCGATAATAAATTTATACTGACCATCTAAATAATATTTTAATTTAGTAACAGCAAAAATTATTGCTGCACATTCCTTTTCTATAGTGCTATAATTTTTCTCAGATTTCGAAAATTTTTTACTCAGAAATAGGATAGGGTGTTCATTTTCATTTTGATCTCTCTGAGATAAAACTACACCTATTCCTAAGTTTGAGGCATCACATTGAATGATAAATTGTTTTTGAAAGTCTGGACTGTAAAGTACAGGCTTCTTTATTAAAGTGTTCTTTAATTCTATGAATGCCTTTTCGCAGTTATTATTCCATATTACAGTTCCTTTCTTGGACTTCCCTTTTAACAGGTCGGATAAAGGCGCAGCAACTACCGAAAATTCTGGTATATACTTGCGATAGTACCCAACAAGACCTAGGAAAGCTCGTACTTCGGTTTTGCTTGAGGGACGTTCGAAATCGGTAATGGCTTTCACTTTAATATCACCTGGTGTTCTTTGACCTTGTCCTACAAAGTGTCCCAAATATTTTACACGAAGTTGAGCGAATTTGCACTTAAGGGGTTTTACAGTCAATTTTGCAAATCGAATCTTCTCCAGAACACATTTAAGATGTTGGATGTGATCAGACCAGGTAAGTGAATATATAGCTATGTCATCTAAATAAGGCACAGCAAAATGTTCGCAATTTTTTAATAAATCAGCCATTAACTTACTGAAATAGTAAGGAGCATTCTTCAAACCGAATGCCATTCTCAAAGGTTTATAAACACCAAATGTCGTCGTAAATGCAGCATATCTTTGAGCCTTAGGACTCAAAGGTATCTGCCAATAACCTCGTGTTAAGTCTAATAAAGATATGAACTTCGCTTTCGAAACGGATTCAACACGCTCTTCAATATTTGGTAATGGATAATATTGCGTCCTGGTAACTTCATTTAACCTGCGATAATCAATGCACGGACGAGGTTCTTTTCCAGGAGCTTCAACTAATATTAAAGGTGATGTGTAATCGGATTCACCTGGTTCCACCACCTTCATTTTCAACATCTTGTCTACTTCCGATTTCAGAATTTCTGTCTGTCGTGGGGACATTCGATATGGTTTAGCTATAATAGATTTATTAGATTCTAACTCGATGTCCAGTTCAGCCAGTTCTGTACAACCCGGTTCATTTGAAAAAATATCAATAAATTGAATCAAAAGTCTACTCAATTGTTTCTTCTGATCGTCCTCTAACTTTTCATTAAAACAGCTTTCAGGAAAAGTCTCTAAAAGGGTAGATGAATTAATTTCAAAACTTGGGATATCTTCTTTCTCAGAATCAATATCTTCATTATCAGAATTAGAGGTAAAAATTAAATTAACATCTTCTGGACGCTGAAAATAAGGTTTTAACATATTTACATGGTATACATGTAATTTTTCCTTATCGGGAAATTGTATTACGTAATTTGTGTCCGATAGTCGTTTTACTACTTTTCCTGGACCTATCCAATGAACAGAAAATTTGTTTGATCTAGAAGGTGCAACAACTAACACAAGATCATTTTCTTTAAATTCTCTTTTCGTAGCCTTACGGTCATACCAAAGTTTCTGTTTTTCTTTAGCCTCTGTCATATTTTTCACAGCTAATTCTTGGCATCTTTTCATTCTATTTAAAAGATTAAAAACGTAAGCAATCACACTATCTTCTTCAATGGTTTTACCAGTTAGATTTTCATATAATAGTGTTATGGGTGTTCTTAAGTTCCGACCATGGACTAATTCTGCAGGAGAATATCCAGTGCTATCATGAATGCAAGTTCTAAGAGCAAAAAGTGCCTGAGGTAAAATCTTCTCCCAATCTGTACCTTTTTCTAAGCAAAGGACTTTCAGTATTCTCTTTAAAGTTCTATGCAATCTTTCAACAGGATTGCTTTGGGGATGCTGAACGGAACTATGCACAACTTTAATACCAAATTTTTCTAAAAATTCTGATGTTAGGACACTCATGAAAGATGTTCCTTGATCACTTTGCAACTCCCTAGGAAAACCCATGCGGCTAAATATCTGAAGAAAAGCATCAATCACAGTAGTAGAACGTATATCTGGTACTGGGATGGCATCTAGATACTTGGATGACATGCAAATGGCTGTTATAATATACCGGTTACCACAGGAAGTTATAGGTAAAGGACCACATGCATCAACGTTAATTCTTGTAAATATTTCCGGAATTACTGGAACCAGTTTCAAAGGAGCCCTTTTCTTATCTTGAGGCTTTCCTACTCGTTGACATTTGTCACAAGATTTAACAAAATTTTCAATTTCTTTAAAGCAGTTAGGCCAGTAGAAAGTTTTGCACAGCATATCTTTTGTTTTAGTTATACCTAAATGAGCTGCAGTTATCTCATGGCAGATCCCTTTTAGTTGGTTGCGAAACTTCTTGGGCACAACTAATAATCTTCTTACAGTTCCATCATTGTCCATTTTATTATAAAACAACAATTGATTTATTATAATATATTTATTGTCTTTTGAAGATTGTCGTTTAGCTTGCTCAAAGAGAGGTTTCAAATCTTCGCACACCTTTTGTTCCCGAGCAAATTCTTCTGGAGATGTTTTTATCAAATCCATCCCTTCAACTTCGGTTTCTAATGGTGGCAAAATTGTATTTTGCTCTAATTCTTCATTTTGTTTAGTTTGGAAGCAAGACCTAGAAGATTCTATTTCAGAATCAATAATCTCTTTATTCTTGCTATTTTCCTTCCGTCTTCTTTGAGCTCGAGTTTCTATAGCATTTATCATATGTATTTTCACCTCCTCATGCTTTTTAATTTCCTCAAATAAAGCGGCTGTTTTGTTTCCCAGTAAATATCTTCCTTGATCCAAAGAATCTCGAAGAACTGCTGCCTTTGTCAAAATGTGACCTAATTCACAATTTATTTCAACCTCGGCAATAGGTAAGCATACTAAAGTTTCATCAAGAGGTGTTCTTAGCCAAACCTTTTCCTTCGTGAACATATCAGGTTTCACGTATTTTCCACAAATCAAATCAAGAGTTGCTCCAGTGTCTCTTAAGATTGGCATTTGAATTCCATTAACAGTGCCGATACTAGTGTAAGGAGCCATCAACTCATTAAATGTACTTCTAGCAATTTCGTTGGATGCTACCGATTCTAAGTTCTTTTTTATTTTGTCACACTGAGGCCGCAAATGACTATAAGAACCACATTCATAACATCGGAGTTGTTTTCTTTTTTCGAATTCCTTTTCATGTGAATAATTAGAATTTTTATTCTCGACTCTTTTAGGAACATGAGATTTATGATTCCGAACTATTTCATTAAACTTAAAGGCACGGTTTTCATTTTGTTGACGAAAACCAAAATTATTTCGAGGGAGTTTTGTAAAATCTTTCGTCTTAAAACTATCTCTTAAACTTTCATATTCATCTATTTTCTCTGCCAGATCATACGGCGAATTTATTTTAAGCCATTCCGCCAAAAAATGTTCCTTAATTTCAATTGGCACACGACGTTTCAATTGATCTGTTACCATTAGTTCCTTAAGCTGTTCAAATGTCGTTATTTCTAATTCCGTAAGCCATTCCGTAAAGTAACTATTCAATTCTTGTGCATAATTTCTCCATGATTTGTCTGACGTTTTCTGGTGTCTAAGAAACAATTGTCTTAATTTTTCGCTATTTAACTTGAATCGTTTAAGAATAATTTCTTTCACGTAATCGTAATCATCAGCCCTTTCTGGAGGTTCTCTAGCTAACATGTTAGATATCTCTGAAGGTAAAGCACTTACAAGATAAACTACCCATTCGTTTTTTGGAATATGAGCCATTTCTGCTCTACGCTCAAAATTTATTAAGTATAAACTCATCTCATCTTTCCTTTCATCGAATTTTGGCGTTATTTGCATTAATTGAATTTTTTGAGCATGTTCAGTCCTATTTGTAACTGATTCTGTGTTCGAAATTGCAGCATTTGAAGAGATTTCTAGACGTTTCATTTCTAAAATATGTTCTCTTTCTTCACGTCTAATTCTTTCTTCTTTTTCTATTTCTTCTCGCCTAATTCTTTCTTCTTTTTCTTCTCGCCTAATTCTTTCCTCTTTTTCTAATTCTTCTCGCCTAATTCTTTCCTCTTTTTCTAGTATTTCTCGCCTAACTCTTTCCTCTTTTTCTTCCTGTTCCTTTTTAACTCTTTCCTCGATTACCCTATCTAATATACATTTTACTTCTTCCTCGTTAAAGTTTTTACTAGTTAAAATTAATTTTTTAATATCTGGGATTTTAAAAGAATCTGGAACCATTTCCCTAACTCTTCAGCTACTTCTACTAAATCTCCCTTTTTCCCCCGTGCTAAAAAAGCCATTTTATTTATTCACGCTTTATCTCAGAAGAGATGCAATAATGAGAGAAACCACAGACTACACCCACCTATATGTAAAATTTCGTAAATAACTATAGAAATTATTTAACACACTCTACTAATATAAACATATCAATAACATTTAAAAATTTAAACGAAAACAAACTATATTGTAATACAACAAATAGTGTATAAACAGCAAATCATATATTTTGAAAAGAAGAACAAGTTTAAAATTAAATCTTCTACTCTCGATTTCAAGTTTTTTTTTTTTTTTTTATCACCAAGCTAATACTTGATACTCAGATAAATTGAATTATTAATCAAAATGTATAAATTTTATAAAATCAGATTCTTATACAAATACTACTATATTAAATCAGAAATGAAATTATACATATTTTTGAATCCTTATTTAATTCAAAATATAAAACACTACAATTCTTAACAACAATATAAATTAAAAGCTTTAACTAATCTAAACCAGAAATCAGCTTTCGATTTCAAATCAATAAACTTAATTAATTAATCATACACGACATAAAAAATGATAATAACGTACGATATTTTAAACAGTAAGAAAATATCTTTTCAAATCTTTATCAATGAAAATAAACATATGCGTTTCTAAATATGTAATAAACCAGTTTGATACTTTGCAAACAAAATCAAAAACACATCAATAAATCTCACATTACTTTAAATTCAAACCTATTTGTAATCATGTACTTTCGTTTTCACATAACGAAATCAAAACCTTTCTAAAGTATATATTACTTTCATAAAATCTACTTTCAGTGAAACATTCAAAAAATTATGAATATAAGTGTACTTTCGATTTTACACATTAATCTATAACAACATAGTTATTTTAACATATTCCTACGTGAATTGAAATACATCAACCACATAAAAATTATGAAATGCAAATTTATAATAAGATATACTTTTCTTATAAAAAATATTACACTGTAAATTCGAATACACGAAATACAGAAATTAGCTTTGTAACATGGAATACACCATTTACAAACTTACAAGCAAAATTAATTGATATAGCATGAACACTGTAAATTCGAATACACGAAATACAGAAATTAGCTTTGTAATATGGAATACACCATTTACAAACTTATACACAAAATTAATTGATATAACATGAAAACCACGTAAATAACATTGGAACTAAATATTCTATCAATTTATATAACATTCCAAACTATTTATTTTCAATAGTAGCCAGAGAAAGATTGATCAAAATGGCCTACCTGTATTCCAACATTGCGGCACGTAATCCATTATAGTGCACATAATTAATTTCCATAGTGGATGCTAATGCAAAGCATTAAAAAAGCATCAAACCGCTGCCACCAAAAACATAAGTTTGTTATGAAACAAACAAACAAATAAATGACTCCAATTTTGAAACATACACATTTAATTAAAAAATTGAACAAAATTTACAAGGAGCCATGTTTGGGTTCGCGACCATCTCACTCGCCTGCTTCGCGTACAATCAGAGTCTCTCTGAAATTAAAATTAAAAATAGGATCTCGAAATCGAAGTGCCGATGGAAAGCCACTCCAAAACAAAGAGAAAATCGCAGCTTCTTCAGACCACTTCTGGCGCCAACCATCTCGTTACTCACCCTCTCCATAAGAGGCTCTTCAAATCTCAAGTGCTGACGATGAGACATTACAGTACAGATAATTTTAATCTTTCTATTTTCTTGTATTTTTAGTTGCTTGTGTATGTAATGTGCTCTATATCCTCTTGAAATGTAAATTCTCTTATATTAAATTTGGCCTCCTATCAGGGGATTGTACTGCCCGGGACGTGCAGTCCTTGAGAGGGGGCAATGTTACAAATTTATAAATAATGATTATATTTGTATTAAAATATCTCAGACAGATCGGAAATTCTCACATTTTGGGCAAAAATTGCGGTATTTAGACGTGTTGTAGTTTAAAAGCGGATTTCCTAATGATTTGGCGACTTGGCGACAGTTGGCGAGATTCTTGGCGACTTGGCGACGGTTGGCGAGATTCTTGGCGACTTGGCGAGAAATCGATACTTCTGGAAACATCCATCACCTAAGCTCTAGGACCAATATTTTTCGAGATAGCCTAGAAGCTTCCAGAACCTTGGCGAAATTGGTAGATTTCTCCGCCAAGTCAGGTATAAATACCGCAGCCCGACATGGAAGAGTTAGAGTTTTTGTAAAGACAGTCAGTGAGTGAAGACGATTAGTTGTGACTGCTAGTTGTTCTCTGTCTGAGGTATTTGAGACCTGTGATTAGAAGCTGTTTCTTATTATATCTGACGAATTGTAGCTGTATAATTGTGATTGTTACAGTGGGAATTTCGTTTATCTAGTGAAGTTTTTACGAATAAAGTCTTGTGTTCATTAAGTGGTTGCTTTATTCAACTCTCAATCGACACGAACCCGTGGAGCTCGGTACAATATTTAAGGCGTGCTGTAAAGGTAGCTAAGACATGTAATAGGTTGTTACGCTATTAAAGAAGATTCTGTTTGTTTAAGCATACAGAAAAGAAAAAAAAACATTCATAGCTTTTGAATTTATGCCATTTGAAAAAAGAATTTTTTAATATAAGGTGCTAATGTAAAGCCAACAGAATTACGAGTCAAATAAAAATTATTTCCCCAAATAAAACATTTAAACATTAAGTAAATTACTTTTAAATGAATTGTTTTAACTAATAAGTAATTTAATATTTAATTTTCAAAGATCTGTAAGCTGATGTTAGTAAATATTTATACTAGCTAAAATATGAAATAAATATTGAAATCGAAAGAAAACATAGTAGACAGAAAATACACACAACTTACGGCAATAATATTTTAAATGTCAAAACTCCAGGTTTTCAAAAGTTTACATTTTTGTTTCCAATGAAGCTATGTTTGGGAAGAAACGAAATACTAACCGTGTGAACCATAAAAAGGAAAGAAAGTTTGTATTTTCCGAGAATTTGGAGGTAATTAGTTCTCGATCCCCTCTATTTCCATTCCAGGAAGACAATTCCCTGCGGGGCATACTGTGAAAAGTTTCCCTCCTTTCTTTGAAGGTCAGCCTGGTGCCGGACACCATGGAGGGAGGTTCCTTTTTTTTTTTTTTTTTCGTCTGGAATTGAGGGAGGTCTGTAGCCTTCCGGCCATGTACCTCGTTTTCAAATGAATTGGAGTCCTTGGATAGTCTTGGCCTGGTGATTAAAAAATCAGAAATAAAGATACAATAATGAATAATACAAAACTATTGAGGTAAGTGCTCCCACTGGATGCACTCTGCATGACTTGTGTTTTTGGACTAAGCAATTGAGTAATCCTAGTAATAGACACTTAGATGATGACAATAATTCTTTGTACACATAAAATCCATATAAAATTTTTTACGTAGGAAAATATAAGGAGAATACACAGGATGAATACAATAATTCTTTGAAGCACACAAATTCCGTTAAAATATTTACCAAGGAGTTACAAAGGAAAAACACAGGTTGATGACAATAATTCTTGATAAACACAAAGTTCCGTTAGAATATTT
>JAJQOW010002665.1:0-14272 GCA_037975125.1 Latrodectus hesperus
TTAAATGGATTGTATCTTTTGTCGATACATAAAATTTGTTTCTTTAGAAATCCATTTGTTTTAATTTATTTTATTTTATTTTCGTTTAAAGTATAATATTGAATAGATTGTTATATACTATTAAACATACATAACATAGTATGGATTATGTTAAATGTCCATATATTTTTCTGGTTACTGTAAACTTCTACCTTTTACTAGAATGTTTCATCATGGTTCAAACACAATGAAGAACCAGACAGATTCGTTATTGTTTCACGATTATGTTTTTATATTCTTCAAACATTAAAATCAATTATAAAAAATCCGGTTATCACTTTAAAATAAATGTATTTGTTCGGAGAAGATTTTATATAGCTTTAGGACCGAAATGTTTTGACAAATCGAAAAAGAAAAACGCTATTAATTTTTACTAAAAGATTGAAAAGCTGTATTCAAACATCATTAAATTTTCAAAATATTGATTTGAAACAATATTTTAAAATTATGAAAATTCGAATAAAAGATTATATCGTATTTTTTCTTATATGTATCATCATTGTCATCCTAAGTTCATTTAGGAAAGACTTCTGCGAGAAATATTTTATTTATTACATATATTATGAATATGCATTTGGATGAGGCCGTGACAGCCTAGTGGTTAGGGTTAGGGCATCGGCCTTTCATCTGGAAAGACAGGGTTCAATTCTTATAACTGCCAAAGACCCACCGAGTACATGCGATATATGTACTCCTTATAAATCTGGGGAATCAAAAGTCCTGTGATCGGTCGTTGAGCGGTTACCATGGGTGTAATGGTCTGGAGAAAATTTCTTACCTTTCTAGATCAATGACAAAATTGAAGGAGTGGATCCTCTTGAGGTGCCATCTATCGGAGAAGTTTCCAGCAATGTCATACTTTCTCCTTCGTGGTGCTTTGGTTAAATGAAAGACGTAGCTTACTGATTTAAAATCGCATAGCCAAAGGCATAGCTAGCTTGACTTGTTCAAGTCCCTTAAGTAATAAAAACAAAATTACCTAGTTTGATGGTATTCTCCACCAAATCATGCAGGAAAACGCATCACATTTAGTCTTATATTTTACTGGTTTCTAGTAGACTTAAATATGTTTTGTTACTCATTTAAGTAGGGTATCAAAATCAGAATCCTTAATAAAAATCATCATATCATCATAATTGTAATTGCATTTGATTTTTTATTTCAGTTAAGCAATTTCTTCTTATTTGCAATCTATTCATAATAAGTGGTCCAATAATTTATTAAAACAGATTTTACCATACTTACAAATAGAACAAAAATTAATGACATTAATGTTAAGAATAAAATTGTCTTAAGCAGAGAAAGATTTTAGTTAAAGCTTAAATCGCATAACTGAAGTTGATATGAAAATTAATTTCATGACAAGTATCACAAATATATGTTTTAACTTTCTTACTATTCAAAAATATTAATCTTCCTAACTTTCATTTTATTTGGGAAATTTGCTTATATTATGTAAAGAGAGAGAATGAAATTTAAAAATAATTTTATTTCTCTTATAACTAACAGTAAAACTAAACATACAAGGTAAATTTATAAAACTAACTTATCAGAAATATAGAGTGTCTGTAATGTGTCATTATCTTTAAGTACCAACACTTCCATCGATATAAAATTTTATAGCGATTCTTTATTTCGAATAATGTATGTATTCAGTAAAAATCATTGGCGGATAGGGGAGCGCCTCCACTGGTCTTCCAGTGGGTGGTAGAAGAGAAATAAAATACCTTCCACGGACCAACAAGCAGAAGTCCAACCTCTCGAGGCAATGGCGAACCCCTTTATGACGGGGACGACGGAAAAAATGGTGCCTACCGGAGCTTAATCCTAAAGTGGTATCACCTCTACCATCAGCAGAATGTGGACTGGGCACATGAGGTGTCTGAAACTCATGTTCAATGGATCTAGAGCCTACGCAGAATGCAGGCACTGCACAGGAGCTCCGCTGGATCCGAGACATCTCTGTTGCCTCGACCCTCTTCAACATCGACCCCAACTGCTGCCATGACACCCTTTATACGGAAAAAGTTGAAGATGTGGCCAGGATAATGCTCCATGTCTTTGGTCCCATATGACTTGCCTTTTTTACCTTTTCTTTCTTTTTTTTATTTTGCACTTGTCACACGACAACAACAACAGTAGAAACCATGCTATCAAAACAATGATTATTCTAATTGCATGTTAAAAATATATTAACACATGTGTTCCAAAAACTTGATCCTTCAAAATTAAAAAAAGTTGCTGAATACAAATTATTATTTTCTGATAGATGAAAAGTTATTCTAAAGAAGAGGAAAAAAACATAGGGCTTAGCATGTTGGAATAGATATAAATACAAAAAAATCGTATAAAAATTTAGTATTGTTTGTTTTTCAGAGAAGTTGATTACATTAAATGTTCTTTTACCACAAGTTGGGTAAATTATATAGGGCAAAATTTTTTTCAAAATTTTCCACTAGATTCTATTTGATAGTAAATAAGTTTGTTTGAAATAAAAAAAAATTAAAACATATTTGAAATGTATGTAATTTGGCTTATAAAAATTTGCCTCATAAGCATTTAATATAAAAAGAGGTAAAAAAATTATTTACTATTTTTTTTCATTAAAATGAGATGAAAATGAGATTTTTTCATTAAAATGGTCCCATATGACTTGCCTTTTTTACCTTTTCTTTCTTTTTTTTATTTTGCACTTGTCACACGACAACAACAACAGTAGAAACCATGCTATCAAAACAATGATTATTCTAATTGCATATTAAAAATATATTAACACATGTGTTCCAAAAACTTGATCCTTTAAAATTAAAAAATGTTGCTGAATACAAATTATTATTTTCTGATAGATGAAAAGTTTTTCTAAAGAAGAGGAAAAAAACAGGGCTTAGCAAGTTGGAATAGATATAAATACAAAAAAATCGTATAAAAATTTAGTATTGTTTGTTTTTCAGAGAAGTTGATTACATTAAATGTTCTTTTACCACAAGTTGGGTAAATTATATAGGGCAAAATTTTTTTCAAAATTTTCCACTAGATTCTATTTGATAGTAAATAAGTTTGTTTGAAATAAAAAAAAAATTAAAACATATTTGAAATGTATGTAATTTGGCTTATAAAAATTTGCCACATAAGCATTTAATATAAAAAGAGGTAAAAAAATTATTTACTATTTTTTTCATTAAAATGAGATGAAAATGAGATTTTTTCATTAAAATGGTCCCATATGACTTGCCTTTTTTACCTTTTCTTTCTTTTTTTTATTTTGCACTTGTCACACGACAACAACAACAGTAGAAACCATGCTATCAAAACAATGATTATTCTAATTGCATGTTAAAAATATATTAACACATGTGTTCCAAAAACTTGATCCTTCAAAATTAAAAAAAGTTGCTGAATACAAATTATTATTTTCTGATAGATGAAAAGTTTTTCTAAAGAAGAGGAAAAAAAACATAGGGCTTAGCAAGTTTACGACTCATTTGCTGATTGCCCGGATTATTAATCTGTCATGTGATAAAAAGGAAAAAATTGTAGAAAAATTATGTAACTTGGAATAGATATAAATACCAAAAAAATCGTATAAAAATTTAGTATTATTTGTTTCTCAGAGAAGTTGATTACATTAATGTTCTTTTACCACAAGTCGGGTAAATTATATAGGGCAAAATTTTTTTCAGTTATATTTTCCACGAGATTCTATTTGATAGTAAATGAGTGTGTTTGAAATAAAAAAAATTAAAACATATTTGAAATGTATGTAATTTAGCTTATAAAAATTTGCCTCATAAGCGTGTAATATAAAAAGAGGTAAAAAAATTATTTACTATTTTTTTTATTAAAATGAGATTATAAACCATAGTATTCATGATTAATAATTTACAGTGTGTACAAATATGGAAAAGTAATAACTAACTCGTTTAAAATTTGAAAAATAATAAGAAAAATATATGAAATGACGTGATGTAATTAATAAAGTGATAGAGAAAGAGAGAATGTGTATATTTATATACTTTTAAGAATTATTTAATGTCATTAAGAATTGTTTTTGCAGTTTCTTACAATTTTTCGATTTATAAAATATTTTTCATTTTAATCGTAATTTACATGTTCTTTGTACTGTTAATGAAATGTCGTATGATAACAGATAATCAATGATTATTTAATTGTTGCAACATGACTATAACTATTATTTGCCTATTTTTGCAACCTTAGGATATTTCCATTAATATGAAAATAAACTTATAAAAAGAACTAAGTTTATAATATTTTTTTTGAAATTGTAATTATATACAGTATATCTTTATAATAACGCACATACACCTTAATGTTTATTCTTGTTAAGTTAAAACTTCTCCATTTTGTTTTAAGGAAGGAAATATTAATTGTCCCAATATTATTCTATACGACTATTTAAATACTTACTTATATGGAATAATAAATTATATAGTTTTAAATTATATGCTTAATTTTGTTAAGCTCTGATTTTATTAAAAATAATTTCATACTTAATTTGATTTTAATAGAAATTTTAAAAAAAATTAACTTTTTGTAAGTCTTAATTATTTGAAGTAATAGCAATTTGGATTAAGCCTTTCAAATCCTTCCTTCACTAAAAGATCAGCTAGACTAAAGATACAAGAACTTTCTTAACAAAACAGACGAATGAAATGCACATTTAAGATAACAACAGAAGATACTCGTCCTTTTGCCTTTTGCAACTTTATCGGAAGCAAGCACTTGTGGTCCACTTAACCTCAAGTAAGCAGTTGAGAATAGAGTTAGAGAGAAGATGTTAGTTAGTCCACGAGCTGATTCACGTGACGTTGCCATAGCAACACAAAAGATATTTCTATGATGGATTAAGGAGAGTTACGATTGGTTCCGAAATCTGAAGAAGATATATCCTTATATATAACTTCGGCTTGGGATGAGAGGAGAAGAATTTTATAAATTATTGAAGTGTTATTTTATAACTTTGAATTATGTGCTCTCTCATTATTTGAAACTAAAACAAAAATAGTATTTTGCTTCACATTCTGTATCAAAATATGTACTGTAATAAAAATCACTTAATCTTTTTATTTATTTATCTTCTTCCTTTTAATAAGTGCTATACCAAATAATGAAGATATAAAGAAGTCAATACATTAGACTTGAAGATTTATATATGTACTTTCTTTAATTTATTTCTTTGCAGGTTTCTTTCGATATTTAAATTCTTTTTAGAATTATTAAGTAATTTACTAATTTTTAGATGATTTATAGGAAATAGTTTTGTGAACATTTGGATATCGTGATGCATAGTAATTGTTATAATTCAATGTTTAATAAATTTTTCAAAATTTATCAACCTTTTCCATCAAGAGAGCTTTTCTATTTAGTTCTCTATGTGTTTGATATAAAATAAGAATACTATATATATATATATATATATATATATATATATATATATATATATATATATATATATATATATAAACGAATATTATATATATATATATATATATATATATATATATATATATATATATATATATATATATATATATATATATATATATATATATATATATATATATATATATATATATAATATTCGTTTTTCGTAATCTGTAATTTGTACCTTTTTATTGCATATCTGGCCCCTTTTAACAAATGTATGAGTTACACCACCCTGTTGTGGAATTCAAAAGAAATCAAAATGAAACTTTAACTATATTTGGAAAAATACCAAATATAGTTAAAGAATTTCGAACTGACTGATGATGTCCTCTTACGCCACTATTCTCATCGAATGAGTGACGTATGCTTGTACTCTTATGAGGGGTTTAAATTTTCTCGAATTTTTTTGATTCTCCTATCGAGCAGACGTGTCGCAGATGTCAAGATTGATCATCACATTCTTGAAGCATGATAAAATTGTTCCTGTAATAAAACATATTTTTGAAATTTGCCTCTTTAATAATGTTTTTTAATATCCATTTCACTAAGACATGGATGTAACTACGTAATGCATAACATAACATATCTATCTATCTATCTATATCTATATATATGTATATACAGTGGTTGGCTAAAATAATGTGACCTTATGTGATGCGAATAAAAACCTGGGAAAAGATAACTGTTTTGCATGACTGTGGTAAGAACATGAAGTGCTCTAATTTCTCGACGTATTCATATAACCAGTCTGTTATAATATATATGCGTATTTACGATAAATATATGGATCTACTGGTGGTGCCATCTATCGCAGGAGTCTTTGAGCAAAGTCGTTCTTTCACCTTCGTGGTGCTCTGGTTAAACGAATGACGCATCCTACTGACTTAAATTCGCATAGCCAACGGCAGAGGTAGTTTGACTTTTCCAAGTGTCATATATATATATATATATATATATATATATATATATATATATATATATATATATATATATATATATATATATATAAGTAACCACAAGAACAAATATATAAATATTTACAGTAAATATATAAATATTTGTTGGAAAAGTGGAACAGCGTGCCCCATAATGCCAGCCTGGCCCACGACAACAACAGCAACACATAAATCTTTACCGTAAATAAGCAGATTTCTTGTGGCAGTAATTTTACATTTTATTAAGAGTTCTCAACTGTGAAATTTTCTTAAATTTTTGTGTGTTTGAGTTTTTGATAGTTCATTCTGGCTTAATGCTCTGAACTAAATAACTGACAATTGAAAAAATAAAAGTTGATGGGAAAATATTTGTGAATAGTTTTTGAGACAAATATTATAAAAAGAATAAATATTTTGTTATGTCTTGCTGAAATATCTATTATTATTTTAACGTTTCTAAAAATATAATTCAAGGAAAAGCAGTTATTGGACACTAGTAAAGCTTTACAATTAATAGATAAACTCTCCATTTTCCTTGGAAATAAGATCAAATCTGTCTTTTTTTTAATGAAAACGAAATTGTTTTAAGACACGCATTGCTAAAATTATATCGTTTAAAAAGCAGAAAAACAATAACAAATTTAATTTAACTATATGTTTTCATGTTCATAATAAACAGATATACAAATAAGTAATAAACTGGAAAATCTCATTTATATATAAATATCTTAATACCTGAACAAATTATTAGTATTGCTTTTAAAATTGTCATAACATTCTAGAGATAAACTTTTGAACTAAGAAAATCTTAATATAATGCAATACCAAAATTTATGAATTCAGATAATTCTGTTTACTGTTTTTCGTATGATTATAATAGCAATGAATCAAATAAAAAACTTCATTGGGTGTATACCATTTAATTTATTTTGATAAATGTTAGAGGTTCTATATTTGAAATATTTTATGCTGTATCTAATCTAGCGCTCAGCAAGTTTTTAGTTGTTTCCATTGATAAGAACCAGTTTTTACTCATGAGTACTAAATGCAAATTTTGTGTGGTAAATTATTTTCCAGTCATTATTACCTTTCTTATATTTTTAAGGTATTTAAGTATACATAATATGATTTATCTACTTTCTCTGATACAAAAATATCAGTGTTTAACCCTTATTTATCTGATCGTCGGTTTCTTGGTTTTAGATGGCACATGTTAGAGCTTTTAAAAATAATCTGATTCCCTTAATTCGTATAAAGCTTTGATGTTTGATTCAAACGAGATAATTTATTTTTCGTTACGATATTAAAATATTTTTCTTAAAAAATTTAAACGTCTGACTATTTAATTTAAAATTTTATTAACTAAGTATCTTTTTTATTTATTTACTAAATAATTATTAACTTTACAGCTATATTCCAAAATTTTATCCCCTATCATCTGTCTAACAATGTAATAACAATAAAACTAAATGACATTAACATAAAATTATTTATCTGACTTATTAATCCTTTTATTTTTAGGTAAAATAATTAAGATGAAAAACGTACACAAAAATATGATAAAATCTGAATAAAAATGAATTGAAATAATTATTTAAAATTTTTGATATCCATACAGTCATAAAAAATATTATAATATAATTTTCTTATTATTAAGAAAACAATTTCCTTTCTAATTTCTAAAGGAATGACTTTTGATGATGAAATCAAATAAAATTACTAACCTGGATATAAATTATGGGGTAAAATTATGTTAAGAATTAAATTTTTTGACATTGCAGGAAAAATTTAATCTTGAAATCATATCAAGCTATTCACTCAAATTTCTTTGGCAGTTCACTTAGCGTAGGATATATTGAAAGCATCGAAAATATATTTTATAACTATCTTGCAGTATATAGATTTATTTTTTATAATAACATTCCGTAAGACGGAAAAAAATTTCTAAAATGTTTCTAAGAAAACATATACAGTTTCTTAGCAATATTTTTTATGAAAATCTATTATTTATTTTAAGAGTATATATTCGTAAAAACATTTCTCCCAAAACTCATATTATTTAATTTATATGAATTTTATTTATTGCATTAACTGGAGCTGAAAAGCGTAAAGTTTTGGTAAAAGTAACTCTTCGTAGCTCATAGAATAATTTAATTTATTTGTTTAGATAGCTAATATTGTTTACAAAACAAAAATGGTATATATGTAGTCAAGTTACATTAATCTGTTGTTGTTTTTACTTATGACATTTGGATAAGCCAAGCTCTCTATGCCATTGGCTATACGCATTTAAATCAGTATAGTTCATCTTTCGTTCAACCAGAGCTCCACGAAGAGTATAATATTTGTATTACTGTATATATATATATATATATATATATATATATATATATATATATATATATATATATATATATATATACCACGAAAAAGTACTACTTTGCTCCAAACTCCTTCAATAGATGGCATCACCAGCGGATTCATTTTCTCAATTTTGACAGTAACTTGTAGGAGCACATATATCGCATGTACTCTGTGGGTCTTTGGTGATATTAAGAATCGAACCCTATCTTTTCGTACGGAAGTCCGATACCCTAACCACTAGGCTACCACTGCCCAACAAAACTAACAAAACAAACACCCAAAAAAATGTAAATAATCAAAATGTAAAAAGTTATTTCTAACAATCATTTTATGATTTTTTCTTCATTTGAAAATGTATACGAGCTTTTAAAAAAAAATCATTTTTGAGAAAATTATCTATAAATAATATTTCTGTAAAAATTTTTAGAAACATACATAGCAGATAAAATCTTTTAAATAAAATATTGAAAAGGAAGATTATATTATATGTAGAAATTGTATAGAATATTATATATAGCTATTGAAAAGAGAGAGAGAGAGTTAGAGAGATTTTGAACATTTTTATGAGAAAAGCAGACAATTTTTTTATTCTGTTATTATTATATATAAAGAGAGTTTTATTATTAAATGTATATTTATTTCATTTTAAACTTACTGTCGCAAAATATTTATTTTTTATACTTCATATATGTTATGAAAAATAACATACTACTCAAGAATGCTCAAAAATTATCGAATTAATTACGAAAACGTTCCTTAATACAAAAACTCAGTGATCCTTCCTGATCACGTAAAGAAAGGGAAATTGAAATAATCTATTTACAAAATACTCAAAAGAAATAAATTTTGAATAAAAGTAAAATTTAACAGCTTTTCCTAAATAATAGTTTTTATTGTTCTTTTATTTGCATTTATTAACAATTTCTTGCTTATTTCTTTAATGTATATGTTTTATATAATATTCTAAATTAACATAATAATTGTATGCTTTGAACAATATCAATTACACCTAATCTATATATTGCTCTTAAAAATTAAATGAAGTAATTACGCCATGAATGATAAAGTATTGAAATGTTGTTGTTGTAGTTGTTGTTATTTATGACACTTGGACAAGGCAAACTCACTAGTCAATGGCTATTCGAAACTAAGTCAGGGGGGCACGTCTTTCTTTTAACCAGAGCATCAAGTAAATGAAACTATAACTTTGTTCTAAGACTCCTTCGATAGATGGCACCACCAGAATATCCATTGTCTGAATTTTGACATTGATCTGGAGGGGAAGGAAATTTTCTCCAGACCATTGCACCCATGGTAATTGCTCAACAGACGACCGCAAGACTTTCGATTTCAAAAATTTAACCAGAAAGTATACTGTACTCGGTGGGTCTTTGGCTGCATTGGAAATCGAGCATTGAAATATAAATGGGTAATGTAATGAAAAGTTAATTTTCGGTGAATAGGAAAATGTTTGTTTTATATAACTTTAAACAAAATTTATAATAATATTTGAATACACAAATGCTCCCAGCATCGACAGGTACTTGACAAATGTTTAATTGGTAGCTTAACAATTTACATATTTGTTTAGTTTCTTACATCCAATACAAATATGTAAATATTATATTCTTAATAAAATTACCAAAATAAATTAAATATTTTGTCAACACGTGTCATTGAAAAAATTTTACGTGGTAAATTTTTCATTTAAAATTTTTATATTATTTTCAATACATTAATTATTTAAATAAATAAAAAGGTTTTTGCAAAAAAAATATATAGATAATATTTTTCTTGATGCAGAAAATAAAAGGAGATTTTGCACATTGCTTCCTGTTTATTTTTAAACATGGTTTGCTTAGTAAATAAATAATTTATTTGTATATAATGCGCAACAATATAACAGCTTACTAAGAGTTTTTGAGTTTTAATGGTTTTAAATATCAGATACACAAACTCACAGGTAAATTTATTTTTTGATAATTTATTATTAAACTTTACTTATTATTAAACTTATTTATTTATTATTATTGTTGATAATTTATTATAAAACAATATGTTTAGGTTATTTTGTGTTTTTCATTCTGAAGTAATTTAGATAAATTCATTTCCAATGTATTCACGTTGATTTTCATAAAATCAGGATAATTTTATAAGCATCGTTTCCTATAAGATAGTTTTCCACGTTATTTCTAAAAATGGTCTTTAAAATCATTTAAATTTCATTAAATTTATAAAGAGTAAGAAATACCAATTAAATCATGCTTGTCTAAAGTGCGGCCCACGGGCCGCATGCGGCCCAAACGCAAATTATGAAAATATTTAAATTTACACATTTCTATTAAAAAAAATAAATGTTGCAATATTTTTCATATACAATCGATTTGCTGACATTTATTTTGAAATAAAAATTTAACTCTTTAACCCTTTAAATATCGAGGATTGAATTCTTAAGGGTACTCAAAATACCAAAACGCCCAAAAATGTAGCTTTTCGTTTCCGAAGATTTCCCCCCACCCCGGTGTAAGAGTATCTCGGTTTACGCAAAATGAAATGTATTGCTTCTACGTAAGAATACTACGTAGAAGCAATAAATTTTCCCAAGGTTCGTACATTAATTTGACCAGGGAAGAACAATGCAGTGTTGCACTGCATTGTTCTTCCCTGGTCAAATTTGTATGCAGTATATTTAATTGTATTTTAATTTTTGGCCAAAGAGAGCCCTCACAGAAAAAGGGACCATCAAACGTTCGGAAAAGTTCGCCAAATCGATCAGGCCCGTTGGCCTTCTCGCTGAATCCCGTTCTGCGCGTGATCTTGGCGCATGCTCACGTGTCAGTTCCTACGTCACGCACCGACATGCCCCAATCGCGCGTCTGCTACAGCTGGAGGTGTTCCAGAAAATTCTTCATGCTCTCTGAGTCTATAAAATGGATCCCTGACCGGTCGACGATCAGTTTTCAAGACAGCGTTACCAGCCATCAAATTAGCTAGCAGTGGAGTACAGAGATTTTATTTCCTCTACGAGAGTATTATCCATCTCACCGCACAAATCTGACTGTTCCGGCACCTTGTTCTACTTTTCCATCCACCATCTGCCTTACTTCCATTACTGTACCGGTAGGTGCCTTGTTTTCCAGTCTCACTATTCAGTTTTGATTTATAAAATTTACATATTCATTTGAAATTTCAAAATTTATATATTTATTTTTTCTATTTTGTTAAATATCGTGTAAAACATTCTGATTAAAATTTAATATTCTTTGAAAAATTACAATATTTGTTTGCAATATATTGCATTGTATTTTGATTTCCTAATTTTTGTAACAAATTCTTTAAAAAGATATGAATAAATCATATTCATTATGGATATTTGCTTATAAAATTAAAATATATCATATTTTTAGATGGCCTCCATGTCATTAAAAAACAATCAGAACCTAAAAAAAGAAAAATTGAAGATGAAGAAAGAGTTTTTAATAAAAACTGGACAGAGAAATACTTTTTTATTGAGGAGAATTATAAAGCACTTTGCTTAATATGTAGGGACGTTGTGCCAGTTTTTAAAGACTACAATTGGAAACGCCATTATAATCAAAAGCATTCCACAAAATACGATGCATATCTCGGCGTTTGCCGTAAAGATAAAATCACTGAACTAAAAAAAGGGCTATCGTCTGAACAAATTTTTTTAAAAAGACAGCTACTCAAAATAATGACATTGTAAAAGCAAGCTATGTCGTAGCAAATTTAATAGCGAAAAAATCAAAACCTTTTATTAATGGCGAATTTATAAAAGAATGCATGGAAAGCGTAGCAAACATAATTTTCCCTGAAAAAAAGTTGGATTTTTCTAAAATCAGTTTATCACACCAAACCATAACCACAAGAATTGAGGAGTTGGGGAATGCAGTTGAAAAGTCTTTAAAAAGCAATTGTACTAACTTTAAATTTTATTCGTTAGCCATGGACGAAAGCACTGACGCTTCTGATACGGCACAATTGGCAATTTTTATAAGAGGAATCGATGAACATTATAATATCACGGAAGAAATGGCTGCTTTAGAATCGTTAAAAGACACAACCAAGTCTGTAGATTTATTCATTGCGTTAAATACGACCATGGAGAGGATTTCCTTATCTATGAAAAATTTATCATCTATCATAACCGATGGAGCACCTGCCATGGTTGGTAAAAATGGGGGACTCGTTAAAATTGTTAATAATGAAGCCATCGCTGCCGGCAATTCGATCTTGATGGCATATCATTGTATTGTACATCAGGGTAAATTGTGTGGAAAAATTTTAAAAATGGAAAGTGTGTTAAGCGTTGTTATAAAAACCATCAACTTTATAAGAGCAAAAGGACTTAATCATAGACAATTTCAAGAGTTTCTCAAGGTAATGGGCACTGAATTTGCAGATGTTATTTATTATACAGAAGTAAGATTGTTCAGTAAGTGGAAAATACTCAAAAGATTTTACGATTTAAGAACTGAAATAAAAATATTTATGGAATCAAAAGGGAAACCTGTGACTGAATTTGAAGACGAAGATTGGGTTTCAGATTTAGCTTTTTTAGTAGACTTAACAGAGCATTTGAATGATTTATATTTGAGACTTCAAGGAAAAAATCAATTTATTCATAATATGTTCCAAACAATAACAGCGTTTGAAAGAAAGTTGAAATTTTGGCACAATCAAATAAAAGAGAAAGATTTGACGCATTTCAGTACTTTGGCTGCACATAAACCTGTGAGTTGCACAAAATATGCTGCATTAATTTTTGATTTAATTCAAGAGTTTGAAAGTAGATTTCAAGATTTTCGAAAAAATGAAGAGTATTTCAACATATTTTCTATTCCATTTTCTCTAGAAATAAATAAATTACCTTCAAATCTTCAAATGGAATGCATTGAACTGCAAAGTGATGTTCAACTGAAAGAAAAATTTGCAAAAGTTTCTTTACTAGAGTTTTATAAAGATTACCTACCCCGCGATAAATATCCTAATTTTCACAATCATGCTTTATTAATGTCTTCAGCTTTTGGTAGTACCTATATTTGTGAACAATTATTTTCAAGAATGAAGCATACAAAAAACAAAAATAGGACAAAGATTACCGACAAACATCTTGAAAATGCATTAAGAATTGCTACCTCGTCTATTGAACCCGATCTTGATTCGCTTGTTCGACAAAAGCAAATTCATCCATCTCATTAATTTGGATTTCATAAAGATGAAAAAAATAATCAAACTAAATGAAACGAAATTTTTACAAATTTAAAATAAATATGTACCTATGCATATCAAATTAAAAATAAAAAAATTATAATAAAAAGAAGTTAATTTAATTTAATAAAATTGCACAGTTAATTTTTATTTCAATTTTTTGAAAAAATATTGTATGTGCGGCCCAGCAAAAAATTTTTTTGCCATGCGGCCCACGAACGGTCATAGTTTAGACACCCATGAATTAAATCTTAACG
>JAJQOW010002666.1:0-14266 GCA_037975125.1 Latrodectus hesperus
TCTTCTTCTTCTTCTTCGAGTTGGGTTTGTATGTCATTGAGCACCTCTGCTTTTATCAGCATTTTGTACTGTTAACTCCAAACCCAATGTTTCTTAGTTCCATTTGCTCGGATCACCCACTTTATTAATAAAGTCTGATAACCCTTTAATGGAATCTAGGTGTAACTCTCTAGTATGGATGATGCCTAAAGAGGTTAATCTAGGGAGGGCAAGAGCCTCGCATTCATAAATGATATGCTTGGCCGTTTCCTCTTGCATATGACATTTCCTGCAGATAGGATCTTGCTGAAACAGTCCCATTTTATGGAGATGTTTTCTGAAATAGTAGTGCCCAGTTATGAAGCCTACGATTAAACGTATCTTCTGCCTAGAGCATCTAAGAATTTCATAGGAAATCCTCGCTGATGACCTACAGATCATACCTTTAGCGTGGGTTTGACCAGGAGATTTGAGCCAAGCTTCATACATCTTCCGTTTTTCCCATCTGCGAACATTGGTTTTTGCGGTCTTCAAATTGATCCCACAAAAAGGTTCTGGACCAATGGGAACAAAAGACGATCCTTGTTTAGCAAGCTCATCAGCCTTTTCATTGCCTTCGATACCTTTATGCCCTGGCACCCATACAAGGATCACCCTGTTTCTAGTTGCCAGTTCTGTAAGAAGGTTTCTACACTCCAGAATCATTTTAGATTTGATTTCGAAGGAATTAAGCGCTTTTAAAGCGGCTTGACTGTCACTGAAAATGAGAATCCGCTTATCGTAGTAGCCCTTCTTCATATTCAGTCGCAGACAGTGGATAATGGCCAAAACTTCTGCCTGGAAGACCGAAGCGTATCGCCCAAGGCTTACAGACAAGCTGATTCTTGGTGACACGCCACAAACTCCCAGACCTGAGAGGCTGTTCTTCAGTGATCCATCTGTGTACCAGATTAGATCTCCTGTTTTAGTTCCAAACATGTTGTTATCCCATTCCTCTCTAGTTGGAAAAACTACATCAAATGTCTTGTCAAACATGTATGTTTTTTCCATGATGTCAGATGGCATCAGAAAAATAGGGTCTTGAAATTTCCTGGTGATGCCCTTGTGCCCTTTGGCAACAGGCTGGTCATACCAGTGGTTTTGCAGCTTCATTCTATATGCATTCAATCTTGCAACGCTGCATATGAAGATGTCCAAGGGAGTCAGATCCAATACAACCTCCAATGCTCTGGTTGGCGTGGTGGAGATTGCTCCTGTGATGCAGAGACAGGCTAGTCTTTGTAGACTCCTCAATCTGTCAATCACAGTCTTCTGTTCCACCTTATGCCACCAGATCACACAGGCATATGTGAAAATGGGCCTGACAAAAGCTGTGTGCATCCATAACATCAGTTTTGGATGTAAACCCCAGTTCTTACCAAGCATTCGCCTGCAAATCACAATGCTTTTCTTTGCTCGGTTGATCCTATCATCAATGTGCTTATTCCAGGTGAGTTTCTGGTCTAAATAGATGCCCAGATACTTCACCTCTGAAGCCACATTGATTTCAACATCAAAAAGTCTTGGTATGAAAAAAGCTTTCCGTTTCTTTTTGCGTGTAAAAGGTACGAGGTAGGTTTTCTGAGGATTAACCATCAGGTCCCTATCCTTGCACCATTGACCTACATAACTTAGAGCATCCTGCATGAGATGACAAGTTATGTCAAAATCTTTACCAAGGATAAGGATGACAATGTCATCAGCATATCCCTGCGTATAATAACCCTTATCATTTAGATGTTTTATAAGGCTATTTACAACTAGGTTCCAAAGTAATGGTGACAGAACACCTCCTTGAGGACAACCTCTAGTAGTCTTTTTTCAAATGATTCACCGAAGATGTTCATTTGTATATATCTATCCGAAATTAAGGCCTCAATCCAAGTACACAGGGTTTGATTAATCCCTGCCCCTCTAAGTGCATTGAGGATGGATGGATGGGAAGTATTATCAAAAGCACCCTGGATGTCGAAGAAAGTTGCCAAGGCAATATCCTTTTGATCCAGAGTGGCTTCAATCTTGGAAACTAGCTGATGTAGAGCAGTCTCTGTAGATTTACCAGGTTGATAGGCAAATTGAAGAGCATGCAAGGGACTATCTCTACCCAAGTAATCTCTAATATGCCGATCAATGATTTTCTCCATAATTTTAAGAAAGAATGAAGAAAGACTGATTGGTCTGTATGACTTGGCCTGGTCATAAGTGTCCTTGCCAGGTTTTGGAATGAAGACTATCCTAGTCTTTTGCCATGTCTTTGGTATATATCCCAGGGCCAAACTAGTTCTATACATTCTAGTTAGCATTGGTATGACAACCTTTTCTGCCTTCTGGATCATGATGGGCATAACTCCATCAGGCCCAGGGCATTTTAGAGGTTTAAAGGCGAAAATTGCCCATTTAACAATGTTGTAGTTTATGATATTTTTAGCAATGGTCCATTGATTGCTATTGACTCTTTGCAAAGAGCCAATGCAATGTTCCCCTTCGTTGCTATAAATATCTCTAGCTCCCGGGAAGTGAGTCCTGGTCATAATTTCCATAACCCCTTTTCCGGAAGCAGCAAAATTACCCTCCTCGTCTTTTAGGGTACCAACCAAAATAGGTTCATCCCTTTTAAGGAGTTTCTGGAGTCTAGCTCCTTCAGAAATAGAATCTATCTCGTCACAGAACTTTCTCCAGGAGTTAATCTTGCTTTTTCTAACAAGTTTGTTATAATTAGTGAGGGCCCTTTTATAGTTCTCCCATTCACCATTTTTCTTAGCTTTGTTAAAAGTTTTCTAACATTTGCTCTTTCGGCAGCTAGAGAGTCATTCCACCAAGGGCATTGGAGTTTAGCTCTTCTAGTGCGAATGGGGCAATTGTTATGATAAGAATCTAGAATACTTCTCTGTAGGAGATCTGCTGTAACTTCTAGATCGTAGTTGTCTCTAATAGGTCTGTTACCGAGCTCAATCAACCCAGTCAGTTCTTCTTGGAATTTCTTCCAGTCCGTCCTAACCGGGTCTCTGAATATGCAATCCAGACACACATTAGAGTGAATTTCAAAATGGATGTTTTGATGATCTGAACCAGAAGGTCGATCATCTACTTTCCAGTATTTGATATTTTTACTAATCAGCGTTGTCGCTATAGTAATGTCAATTACTTCTGATCGATTGGAAGTAATAAAAGTTGGTTTGTTGCCAACATTTAGAATATCTAACCTGTAGTTTAGAATAAATTCCAAAAGGTACTCACCTCTTTTATTTGTGTCCGTACTTCCCCAGACAACATGATGAGCATTACAGTCTAGTCCTAGGACTACCTGTAAGTTGTTATTACTGCAAAAGTTCATGAGCTTGTGCAGAGAATGGTCAGGTGGAGCCTTCTCTTCATAGGGCAGGTATCCAGAGCCAAAAACAATTTCCCTGTTCCTACCCTCTATGTTGAGTCTGACTTTCACAGCTGTCAGGTCCCTAAGAATAAATTCAGAGAGGGGAAGAACCTCAATGTTTTTATGTAAGAGTATACAAGTTCTAGCGTTACCATTAGTACAATAGATAAGCTTACCTTTAGTTCCTTTGAGACCACTGATTCTTCCCCTAACCAACCAGGGTTCTTGAATCAGGGCCAGGTGTATATCCCCAGCAAGAAACTTCTTACTGAGGTTAGTAGTACCACTTCTACTGTGGTGTAGGTTGGCTTGAACTACCTTCACCCCCATCAGCAGGAGCAGGTTTATCAAGTACTTTAGCCTGCACATGGTGAAGGCCAATATAAAACCTATATCCCCTTACACGAAGAGTGGCAGCATCTAATTCAGGCACACTAAGAACGATGGTCCGCCCAGATGGGTCGTTCTTAATGTTAAGAATGTTCCACTCCAATGGAGTGACCCCACCGTTCTGAGCCTCGATTTTTCTCAGGAGCTCTTTAGGTTCCAGTTCATTACAGATTTTTGGCAGTTTTGCAATTATCTTAGTGGTTCTGACAAGTTTCCTTGCCTCACCCACCAAGAGTTTATGTTCATGCCAAGGGCTTATATCATTGACATTTTGTTCCAGCCACTTTGAGCTCTCCAGATCTGCACAATTGATAATAAGAGCCCCGTTTTCAAGTTTACAGGATAGGAAGGTTGGGGCAAAGCCCTCCTCATTCCTTCCTATTTTCCTGGTTATCAAGAGATCCAGGTCATAGGCCTGTTTCTCTGTTAACCGTTTTTCCGGATGACCTTCTAAGAGCACGGCCATCTTGATCGCCGTGAGAGCCGCCCTGTAAGTAAATCCCTCAGGTCCTTCTCTCTTGGCAGCCTTTCCAACCTTGCCCTGGTTCATCCGATTGGCAGGACGCTTCTCGCCTTTGGTTGCCTTGGGTTTTTCAACCCAAGTCCCCTCAGCGATTTTGCGCTCCTTCACCAGCCTCTTTTTCTGTGCACCAGATATTCTCTTTTTAAGCTTGATTCTGGTCAGAGAGTCAGTCATGCTAGAGATAGCTTCCTGACTCTCACCAGAAGAAGATGGTTTGGAGGTCATTTCTACCTCCTGTGAAGGTTTCATTGCTACCCCTTCATTAGATTGTCTCTGAGTTACCTTGTCTTTTTCAGAAAGGTCTGCCTCAGAAGTTTCTCCTGCAAAAGCAGAAATGTTTGTTATTTCCAATGTCTTTTCAGCCATATAATAACAGTAAATAATCTCAGGTAATATGACAGTCCACCCAGCATTGCCTGAGATACTGGGCAAGGCAAATTACTCTAGAAGTTCGCCAGGCAACTAGAGGCTCCGTTAAGACACCAATACCGCGGTGCCAATTAGCCCTAGACACGGAACGCATAACACCAGGGTTTACGGGAGCTGGTTCGCGGCCTCTTATTCAATATTCGAGGCTATCCTGTTATTTCTACAGGACTTTCGGCGATCCACCACCTGCCGACGCGCCTGGTGGCTAGCTCAAGCCCCAGAGGGGTACGCATACCCCCTGGTTCCAGGGATCCAATGCTTACAGTGGCAAAAAGCCGTTATGGAAAGGCCGTTGTTTCAATTTAAATATTCCTAAATGCTTTATGCGCTATCGCTTTTTATTAAACAATTGTCTTTCCTCAAAAGATATCCCTCCAATTGATTTAACTGCTAATTATTAGTAATAATTTTAGTTAAAATTTTGATATTGTTAATAATTGTACAAGATTTTGACAGAGAGGTATACAAAATTTGTATATAAATGTTTAAAAAATTTGACAACACATTTATTAGTGTATTTCATAAAATTAAAGTTTTAAGGTACTGTAATTTTGTGTTCAATTTGACTTTACTTACTTTTGGAAGGAATTAATCACAAAATACTTTTATCTGAGATAGACTCAATTATTGATTTAATTATGAATTTTTTTAAAATTCATGTACTATTTATAAAGTGAAAAGTTAACACGCATAGCTATACTACGTTTTTTGAGAAATCGTGATTATAGTTCATCAAATGCAATAACTATAAAATATACATATTTTTGTAATAAACCTGAATATTTAAATAATCAATGTCTATAACAAAATAAATCCATTGATATATTTGAATTCTTGATCTAATTTTTATATAAATAATAGTTCACTGTAGGATCTTCTTCAAAATATAATTACAAGTTTCTTAACTAATCTTCAAGAACAGAGAAAAGATATAAAATATCAATATTTTCTAGATAATTCTAAAAGAAATAATTTAATGGAATATATGTATTCAAATGAGATGCAAAATCCACAAATTAATTTTAAAATAGTTTATGGATTTTACAAATTAATTAATTTAAAAATTTAACAATTTTGATTAAAAAATTAACAATTTTGAAATATATGATTAAAAGCATTTTATATACATGTTCTTGTTTTTCTCATGAAACTTTAACATGCAATTTTTTTTATTTTGAAATGCTCAGGAAAGTCAAGATTTCATTTGAATCTTAAGTGCAATTACTTTCTTCACATGGGGAGTTTTGGAAGCAAAGAAGTTCGTGAGTGCGTGGTGCAAGTCTGCTACATTAATAAAATAATTGTCCAGGGAGTGGAAAAGGGGGTAATCTGATGATGCAAGTTTAGGTGAGTAAGGAGGAGGACACAAAGTCCCCCAATCAAGTTGCTGTGAGGTATTCCTGCCAAGACGTGTAACATGTGGCTTAGCATTATTGATCAAAAACTATACAGCCTTGTAATTAACTCTTTCTCACTCCTTCTATTGCAATGTTTGCTGCACATGTTCCCATTGCTGCGAGTACAGATCCACAAAGACCATTTGGCCCATTGTTTGTAGCTTACAGTGAAACAATTGACGACTAGTTCATCGGACACCAGCTTCATAACTGATTGACATATGCAGAAAAGTGGAAATACACTACCAATCAATACATACTATAGATATGAAATAAGTACTGTCTACCAGAGTGTGGTAGACAGTAACACTGGTTTCTTATAGGCAATCTACCAGTGTGGTCTACCAGTTTGAACCTATATGAAACGTGCGTCTGGTTAAGTTGCCTGATTACTGCATCTGTTGCAAGTTGCCAAAATGTAAATAACAGTGAATGTAATATTGTAGATGAAACATATGGTAGATGAAACCCGAACTGAATTTGTGAAACCTATACCTTGGAAGATTAAGTTCATCCTTTACATTACCCCTAAACGCTTAAAATATTCGGGGACTTGATGCAGCAGCTGATCAATCTACTTAGAATTCTTAAACCAAACAAAACGTCTTCGACGCGTCCATTTCTCTTCGCTGCTGTACGAGTTACAATTGATAAATGTGCGTTGTGTGGTAAACCTGCTTTTATAACGATTGATATTTCTATTCTTGACTGACCGGAGTCTCAATCACGTCATACCCTAATTTGCATATTTATTTATAATTCGTTCGATAGTAACGATAAAAAAAGCCAAATTATTTTTTTATTTACCTTATATTATAATATTTTAAGCTAGAAGTCTTTTTGCTCTTATTAAGAATTAAAACATAAAATAGCATCTATAGATGATGAAATTACACGCGTTTTGTAATAACAATTATGCTGTTTTTATTATCAAACATATTTAATCCGAAAACCATTTGATAGTTACATAGGATTACTTGTATTGTATATTAACTTGTTAATGAAGCAGTAAAGAATGTTTATTTGCTATTACCAAGTAATTTCTACCACACTTTATAACAATACATAATAACAAAATATAACATAAAAACAAAACATTTGTAAAATAACAGCAAAATGTAACATAATAACAAAATATTTTTGAATAATATTTTGAATATAATATTTTTGAATATATGATGAAATTACACGCGTTTTGTAATAACAATTATGCTGTTTTTATTATCAAACATATTTAATCCGAAAACCATTTGATAGTTACATAGGATTACTTGTATTGTATATTAACTTGTTAATGAAGCAGTAAAGAATGTTTATTTGCTATTACCAAGTAATTTCTACCACACTTTATAACAAAACATAATAACAAAATATAACATAAAAACAAAAAACTTGTAAAATAACAGCAAAATGTAACATAATAACAAAATATTTTTTGAATAATATTTTTTGTAGATTGTAATTAAAATTATTTTTATAAGTTTTTGAATTTATTGTATTAAAATTAAAATACATGTTAATTTTCAACTGCGTTTTAAAAATTTCAAACAGACTCAGAAATAAAGAAAAACATCTATCATTGGAGCAGAAAAATTATAAATTTTATAACTTAATCTGATGATTTTTAATAATAATTATTTAATTTTAAAGTAAAAAAACAATCAATTAAATAGATATGTTATTTAGAAAATCATTTATATAAGTGTTGGATATACACCTAAAATGAAATCTGTGTCAAATCTAAGTAGTTTTGAATGTAGGAAGATAAAATGAATAATAAGAAGATGTAAATATTTTACAGAAGAAAATGAATTTATTTTTAATATTTTGTTAACTATATATCCTACACAATAAATTTTTCTTATTATTTACATTTAATTTGAAACATTCTATTATATCTGTAAACCTCATTTACACTTTAATTTTTGATGAGAAATGAAGAATGTGATAAAATAGTTTCAAACAGTTTAAAACAAAACATAATTAACAGATTAATTTTTCCCTTTATTGCTTTTGAATGACGCTATGTGTTTAATACTTTTAATTTTGTACTTCTAATGAAATACTTTTTAAGCAATTTTTCTATGTACTAATTCCTATTCTTATGAATTGCTCAATTTAATTACAATTTCCCATACGTTTCTTGATATCTTTTATTAAATATTTAATTTGAGTTAAAGGCAGAATATCTAACAAAAATGATATTGCTAAAGAAATATTTTTATGTATTATTAGTACAATAATCTTAGCAATAAATTTTTAAATTTTGAATTTAATAAATTACTATTTATGTACATAAATATTTTTTCTGGTACGTAGAATTTTATGGAAGGATACACATGGAAAAATAAATTTGTGGTTTACTTCCATTTATTGGGAAAAAAATTCCCTAAAATGTTTCTAAAAATGTTTTTTAATTACAAAAGCAAAACTAATTATGGTTTTCTAGCATGGTATAAAATTTTATTATTAAATTTCCGAAATAATTTTGTATACTTCTTAATCAGGACAAATTAAGTAATCTTATTATATGCTTGTCGTACAAAAATGTAGAAGTTTCGGAAAAGGTAATCGCATTATTTAATTTTAAGAGATTAAATCACAAATGAATTTTTTTTACTGTAACGACATTCATGGTTTATATAATGAAAAGTTCAAATAAATATTCACAAATCACAATTATTTAACTTTTTCCTTTTAGTAAGTAAATCAAAAGTAAATATAGGAATTATTTCTACTATAAAATATACTTTTCATTTTTAAATCTAATAAAAATAAAATTGCTATTTCTTTGAAAATATGTAATATTAAGTTTAAAATTTTTATTTGAAGGCACAATGGAGTTTTAGAATTCAAAATAAAACGTTGACATTATGAATTAACTGTCTTTTTCAAATGTATGAAAAATAATATATTTTATTAAACTTCAGAAATTATTAAGTTGGTAAAGAGAAAAAATGGTAGGAGAAATATATGATTAAAATTGCAAAGGAAAAGAAATGATTTTAGAATTAAAAGAAATGGAAATAATTAAATATAATATATTAAAAAAAATCAATTTCTAGTTACAAAAAAATTGTGTGTTTTGATGACAAAGATGGGTGTTTTGGTGACATTAAAGTTGCAAACGTAGTATAAAACAATGGAAATGTGATATAGCAGAAATAAAAAATTCTCATATAAACTGGAAACAGAATAAAATGCAATTATGGCAATCAAAATCTGGATAAAAGTGTGAATTTTAAATTATGTTATTAAAAATATTTTCTTTAAAAACCTTGAAAATAGGGAAACAAAACTCAAAGTAGAAGATTGAATTTTATAACTTATAGATGCCTTCACGTTTTATGCGTAATTTTTTGCTTATGGAAACTCATTTAGCGATTTGGTATAATCAGAATAGAGGTTTTTACTTATGAATTTGTTGTAAAGAATAGAAAATACAGGGTTTTTAAGTACTCTGGGGAGAAAGACTTTCGTGCCAAGATAATAGCGGGTATTATACCTGACCTCCATACTAACAGCTAATAAATTTAGAGATATGTCAGTTAAGATATCACAGTTCAGAGCCATACAATAGATGGCTGCTTTGATGACTCTATTTGGAAAACAGATAACCGAAAAATGTGTACAATAAAGCATTAAAGCAAATACATTTACTGTAGGAAATTCATTTTGAATTTTTTACTCATGGTCACCTATTTTCTATAAATAATTTATTAAAATATGATAAACAAGTCAGGTGAAAAAGTTTGCACTTAAAGAAATATTGTTACTGATTTGCGCATCAAGAATATTTCAAAATTTAAGGAGTCATTTTTAACAAGTGTTTCAAGTTATTTTATAAATCTGTTAAGAGATAGAAGTCTAGATGTTTTCGAAATTAACTTTATTTCGAGGAAAAATCTGCAAACGTAGTTATTATGAAATTGAAAGTGATTTGTTAAAGTACATTTAAAGGAATAAATGGTTTGGTTATATTTGCTTGAATGCATTGAACAAAAGCCATTAACAACTTAATCAATTAAATGTACAGAATTTATAAAAATATAAATAGGAATATTTTGCCTGATAGAAAATATGATTGTATTAAAGGAAAGAAAGTGGAAATGAACGATGAATAATTGTGAATGTTATGGAAGAATTAATAATATTATAAAATAAAAAATAATTATTATAAAAATAAAATAACAGCGATAATCATGGTACACAAAAATTCTATAAATTTAAAAGCCCTAATTCATTCGAAGCATAGGAGAAATCTTAAAAAATCTTAAAAAATATTCTTAATTGAGATATTCAAAAAATACAAATTGACAGTTAAAATATTGTTTTTGTATGGCTGAAATAATTCAAATTAATTATTTAGAGTGTATTCTGAAAATAAATCTATAAAGCTAAATCAAAAATTATAATTTTAAGAAAAATTCAATTTAACGACTACATAGGTAAATTTTTAATTTTAGTAAATTAAAAATTTAAAGATGGTAATAAAATATGGAATTAGAAGCATATTAATAGTACTTAAATTAGTGTAATTAGAAAAAACATTGTTTGGGAAAAGGGAAATTAAAAACTGCATTTTTCCGTTCTGAAAAAAGCACATCTCATTGATATATATCTGCAGAGGGTTTAATAAGCTGCATAATTGATTTCAGATATTTATCCTATTTATTCAAATATTTCCTGATGAAAAAGTTTAAGAATAAGTATTTTAGGTAAAGAAATAGATAGAAATGTGCTATTTAAATATGTATCAATTTTATATTTAATTAAGTAACCTTATGTGAAAGTAAAGTTGAACTTTGTGATAGTAATGTTGAAACAAATAATTAAATCTTGCTCTATTAAATAAAAATTTGAAAACAATTAAGAGTCTGTCAAGCATGCTGATAGTGTCAAATAAATAAAGAATACAAAATTTATCGCATTTTAAAGAATCATGAAACATTTTAGAATGGGTGAATTTTATATAATAAAATGTCAAATAAAATTATGTAATTCAGAAATGCCTATTTGGTTCTAAAAGGAATTTTAATTTTGATCAAAAATTTTTATGATAGATGAACTTGATTTGTAAAAAATAAACAAAAATATATTATTACACATTTAGTTCTCAAATGGTTACATGCTATTCAGAAGAAGAAATTCCATTTAAGTTTATTATATTGAAACCAGTTTTAAACACACCAATTTGGGTTTAAATGGATTTGGGATGGGTAAAAAATGCGGTTAAAACTCTTTCATAGTTTAAGAACTTAGAGGAATTTATTCCTATAAAGAAATTTTTGATTATTCAATATTGTTACTGGGATGATAGTTTTAGAATATTTAATAAAAAAAACTCGATTATATTGAAGCCAAAGGTTGAGAAATTTCAGTATTGTAATAAAATAGAGATGGGATCTACAAAACATGGAGATTTAATGCTTACGCTTTTAGGAAATTTTTGTATTACTATATAAATTGTATTTTTTTTTAAAAAAAACAGTTACTCTTTAATTTTTAATATAAAAAAGGCAAATGTTTGAAAAAGAAAAATGTCTAAAAGCTATTGATATATTAAAAGAATATTAAATTATAGTTAAGGTAGTAAAAAAAATCTTCTAAATCTTCAGAAACTGGAAATGTATGAATTGTGCTATTTGTACAAAAAATAAATAATTATTTAAAGTAGTGAAGTCAAATTAAACGTGCTATGTTAGGCAAGTACTGATGTTTTTTGCTTAATTTTGTATGTACCACGTATAAATGTTATACATTTTTTATTTATTTGAAAAAAGTTAAAAATTCCCTTACGGTTTTCACTTTCAAGAATAAATTAATTAAACATTTTAAGGATTAGAAAAGAATATTATTTCTTGAAGCACCCAGTAATTGTCACATGTATTGAAAGCAAATAATAATTTTTTCATTTTTAGACCTATTTTTTATTCCAACTTATGTTTATTAATAATTTATTGCTTATGACTATCATTTTAAGGGTTGTGTTTAAAGGGTTTGCATTTAATTGATCAACGAATTGAATTTTTTTAGAATAATTGAAAATATGAATATGAAATACTATTTTGAAAATCACTTTCTTTTTTATTGACTTTTATGTTCTTACAATTAAGGACTATCATTATTTCATAATCGCATAGAGATAATGATATCTATTAATCTTTTTGTATATTTCATTTTCATTGCATTAATTTTCATTGAATAGAAAATAATTACACACGACTGTGGTAACACTTCTATTAAAATGAGACAAACTATAATATGTTTTGAATAGCTCTCTGAAATGTTTTCCGCTCTCTTCAAAAACAAATATTATTGCTCAGAGAAGAAGCCTATATAAATTTATTTGTAATTCTTATATTTAATTAAATTTAATAGTTATTATATTAGTCCTAAACCTCTGTGATTGACTTAAAGAACAGTCTCTATGTAAATTATGTAAATAATCCTTCATACAAACCTGAATCTTCTAAAATACTGAATGAATGAATGCAAATCTTCATACAATTGCGAAAATAATCCCTATTGCTATCTATAATTCTAAAGGCTCAAATATGATTTTAAGATAAAAGGATTTGAATTTTCATAATGCTTTACCGAAACGCACAGGATTCACAACTTGTATCAATTTAAATTAATACATATAAATTAAATTGGAATGCTATTGAGATATGATTCCCCATTTTATTAATATTTGAATTTTATTGGAAAAATTATTAATAAATTTCGATCTTTTTTAAAAATGTTGTATATATTTTAAGTAATATATAAATCATTTATCGTTTCTTAAAATTTAAGTGATTATATTTTATTGAAACAATTATTAATCTGATGAAAATATGAATTTCATTGATGGTCTTGTTTTGAAATATAAAAACAAACATATTTAAATAGTTTACATTGAAAGTAATGCCATTAAGTGTCTATATTTGGAAATATTCTGACAATATCTCTTAATTTAAGGTTAGAGCCTCTATTGCTAGCCTCTTGGTATAATTTGTGGCATGTGAGGAGCTTTGTTTGACTTTTTTTAATAAAAAAAGATCTCAGAATGGTTTCAAATGCATTTGTTGTCATATGGAGAGTTTTATCAGACAAAAATGTTGTTGTGTTGTTGCTGCTTATCCACGACTGGCGTGACAGTGTTGTGGTGAACTCGGTAATTTTCGAAGAATCCCGAGGAAACCCAGATTCGTTTTTCAAATAATTGAATGACAGAGATAAATTCAAAACAAAATACAATGAAACTTAATAATTTATTTTAGTAACTTAATTACAAGAGAAATTTACATTTACAATCAAAACATTCTTGATTAAACAATAGAGATTCTAAAATTACTATTTGTTTTATGACAATTACACATTAATATCATCACTGAATTTGACCAGCCTAATGAGGAACGAGAGATCAGACTCACCCCTTTTAGAAGTAACTGTTGGTCTCCTAACGTCAATGGCATTACCGGCTCAGGATCTCGCTTGGCTTGCTCCTCGCTCATGAGCTTTCCTCTTTTCTCTCTGTTTCTGGTATCTCTCCTCAGACTCTATCGTTTCTATTCTGTTCGTCTATTTGGCGGACATCTGCAGCTCCATTCTGGAAATTCGAGGCAGGGTTCCTTCTGGAATGCGACGTTATATTTTGTATACAACTAACATCGTTTTAGCGTCTTCTTATGCTCAATGAGGACCTACTCCTCAATTGTGGACTCCTTTTCTAGGTCGGGCTTCTCTGGGGCTTCTGTGTGTCTTCTCTGTGTTTTGATGCAGTTTTTAACTCTTCATAATTTTCGGCTTAGCTCCTCCTCTTTACACCATTGGTTTTCCAAAGTTCTGTAGTTCCTCCTATACTTCTGTGGGATAGGTCAGAAATCTCTCCCCCTCATTCCCGACTGGTCAGATTTACAAATAATACTTATCATAAAACAATATACTTTGCCTGCAATTTCCTCCAGATCACTCATCCCTTCCGAAAGGGAAAATTTATTCTTTTATTGCACTTGTTTCATTGTGCCAATTTTTATTACATCCTTTCCTTTATATTATTCCCGCTTAGTTTGAAAGGAAAAGAGGAAACTCTTAAATTTAAAGTGCCATAAAAATACACTCACCTATTTTCTCAGGGTTTGGTTATGT
>JAJQOW010002667.1:0-14223 GCA_037975125.1 Latrodectus hesperus
TCATTTCAATATGCTTGTTAATGATAGCAAAGTATGTAAAACACATAAGAATAGGTAATTAATAACGTACTTTGTTGATTTTTCTTTACAATAAAAAAGGTTACTTTATTACTTATTTACTACGACAAATGAATTAAAAATGGAATAAAATATATAAATGTCTTATGTCATATATATCATGTAAAATTGTTTGAAAATATTGCATCAAATGCAAAAGGAGAATATAATTTGCTTTTTAATTTTGTGTCATAAATATCCTTATGATTCAATAATATTACAAGAAATATTTTTTGAATCTGTTATATTAATGTAATTTTCGTTACTTCTGCAAACTGAACTTCGATATAAGCAAGGACCTAAATTTTGTAATATCTATTCATGAATTTGTATTTTTTATTGTAATCATATAATTGTGAAATCAATGAAGGACCATCTGGAAGTCGAAAAACGATGTTTACCCGACTCTTAAAGAGTACTTCATAATTTTAGTAATTTTTGGTAGCATGGAAATAGTATTTTTAAAAAAACCATAGCAAAACTACATTTGGCCACTGATAAGAATATTTAATTTGTATCCATGCATAAAATTACAGTTTAACATTGTTGTGTTATTGTTGTATATTAAAAGGAACAGTATATTTATGCATAAAATTGAAGTTTTTTTCATGGATAAAGTCACAGTTTGTAGAAACATTTATGTATGATTTAGATTTAAAACATACTTACATCACTTTTATATATTTATTTCTTGCAGGATTGCAGTCTTAATGAGAAACTTATAGTTTAGTTTTAATAATTTTTATGTATTTAATGTTTCGTAATCTATGAAAGAATAATATTTAATTATGTAGTTCACCTTATTTTAATGATAATTGCAATATTTTTAAATAATTATTTTTATGATTATTTAAATATTAAGTGGATTTACTTACTGCAAAGTAATATGTGATAAAAAAATTAAATCTAAATTCTCAAACTCATTCTATTTTTTTCCAACACATAAATTACTTAGTTTGCAAAACATAAAAGACATTCAAAAAAATATAATCAAAACTCCAAAATCTAAAAAATTGGGCATATGTATTGCTTACTTTCAATTATAAGAAATAAAATTCTGACTGGAAAGCTTAAAATAGCCTATAGTCTATTAAAATAGTCGATACTTCAAACACATAGTTAAATAATTGTTCCTTGTATTCCATATTTGTAGTATTTTATCTAATGTGTGTATTATTATAGAATATTAATCAATCAAAAGTTCTGAATCTATAAAAGTGTGGTAGAACTGCAAATTACACAATCAGTTATCTCTCTTAGTTTAGAGCACAATATTTTACATCAAAATAACAAAAAGTCATAAAGTTACGATAAGTAAATTTATATATTTTTTTTATTAAAATTTAATCACAAGACATATAATAAAATCATATCATCCTTTTATTACGAAAATCATTGTAAATATTATTTAAAAGATTTTTGTGTCAGTCTTTGAATGTCTGTATGTATTTATATCTCTAAACACCGCAATTGTAAGGAAAATTGTAACACAATTGTAATGAAAAAAATATCATAAGTAATTATACAAATAATTGAAATGAAATATTATCTTAAAAGACCAATTAAATAATAAAATGCGATAGTTTAGATATTACTTACTATCATTGTAGATACAAATCTTTATAATAAAATTTCTTCAATATAAATAAAGATTCATGATAAAATCAAACTTTATTTGTATAATAAAATAAAATTTATATTCAAATCTTATTCAAAACATTATGATTCCCACAAATATTAATATTTTAGAACTGAACATTTGTATAGCATTTCCTAAATTTCATGTCTATAAAATAAGAAATTGTCAATGTTTTAAATATGAATATAATGTACCAATTTAATTTGTATTAGTAGTAATCTACAATTTAAATAAATTATATAACTTACTAAATCTCAGTATCATTATGCAGATAACAATTTATTGGATTTTTTCCAAAAACAATTTTTTAAGCAAAACATTTAAGTTTTTTGTTTTTTAACCTCTTATTAGTTTATTAGAGTTATTTAATTATAATATTTCTTCTTTACAACTACATAAATTTATATGTATGCAATAGACACACACACATATAAATATTTCCACAAATGGATTCAAGCAAAACATCTCTAAAAAAACATGCATAAAAATTAATTTCATTTTATGTAAATGAATGTGGCAAGTACAGAGAGTTTAAAATAAAAATATATATAAACATAGATTTTCCATAATAAAGAACAAAAACTTTTTCTAAAAAGAAAGCAGAAATTTTGAAGAATTTTTTATGAATATAATTAAGTTTCATTCCAATGTTGTTAAAGAAGTAAAAGTGCATTAGAAAAATGAGTGTAACACACACAATAGCTGGATTTTGTTCAGATTTTTCCCAATATCATCATTTCGTTTATCGAACATTTTTGAGAAAAGAAAATCCTAGATAAAATTTTATTTTTACAAATGCGTGTGAAAATAATATATGTAAGAACATAGATATATTTTTACAATGGTTTTTCTCATTACATTCGTTTTCACATTTTTTCATAAAGTTTTAATCCTTTTATAAAAAATCATTTTTTAAGTTTCAAAAGTTTTAAAAACATAATCACATGTTCATATTTGAATGCAATAACATTGGAAAACCAGTTTTTTGTGTATTTCTTTTTGTGAAACTGTACACGAGTCTGGTATAAATAATTAATTCCTGAACATTTTCCATTTCTGGAAAAGGAAGATTGATAAATTTATTCATTAAATAGTCCGGTTACCTTTCGAAAAGGAATCTCTTTTGAGCAGCTATCTAAATAAACTTTCATTTATAAGCTGTTCAAAAATTAATAATAATGCAAAAAACTAAAAAAGTTCAATTAAATATTCCTGCATGTTAATTATACAGTACTGATTTCTGAAAGTTTTCTTTAATACAGTCGTTTTAAGGGAATTTTTATGTGAATTTCTTCTTCGGCGGTTAATTTTATACGATGTCTGACTTCCAGTAATATTGGAGCGTTATCGTGTTGTGGCGTTTTCTATTATATATAAATATTATATATGAACATTTTAAGGCATGGTTTCCTTTAAAAAAATTTGTTCATTTGCTATCAGAAGTCTCTATATGAAATATATTCAATCGCTTTCTCTCTTTCTCTCTCTGGAGTCACAAACAGCATATACTTTTTTACAGGAAATTCAGTTACTGATGAATAGTTCTGGAATTACATTTTCTACAGAAATTTTCGGATTGAAGTGCTTCCCTTAATGCTGTCTCTGGCGAGTGTTTAAACATTTCCTACAGAAATTTCCTGATTGTAGCGCTTCCCTTAATGTTGTCTCTGGCGAGTGTTTAAACATTTAATACAGAAATTTCCTGATTGTAGCGTTTCCCTTAATGTTGTCTCTGGCGATTGTTTAAACATTTCCTACAGAAATTTCCTGATTGTAGCGCTTCCCTTATTGTTGTCTTTGGCGAATGTTTAAACATTTCCTACAGAAATTTCCTGAGTGTAGCGTTTCCCTTAATGCTGTCTCTGGCGAGTGCTTAAACATTTCCTAGAGAAATTTCCTGATTGTAGCGCTTCACTTAATATTGTCTTAGGCGAGTGTTTAAACATTTCCTAGAGAAATTTCCCGATTGTAGCGCTTCCCTTAATGTTGTCTTTGGTGAGTGTTTAAACATTTCCTACAGAAATTTCCTGATTGTAGCGTTTCCCTTAATGCTGTCTCTGGCGAGTGTTTAAACATTTCCTAGGAGATATTTCGTGATTGTAGCGCTTCCCTTAATGTTGTCTTTGGTAAGTGTTTAAACATTTCCTACAGAAATTTCCTGATTGTAGCGTTTCCCTTAATGTTGTCTCTGGCGAATGTTTAAACATTTCCTACAGAAATTTCCTGATTGTAGCGCTTCCCTTAATGTTGTCTTTGGTGAATGTTTAAACATTTCCTACAGAAATTTCCTGATTGTAGAGCTTCGCTGGCGAGTTTTCAAAACAATTTATGCAAACTAAATAACTCTGAAGTCATGGCACTTGAATCATACAACCTTCAGGAACTAAAACATTTTCATAGGGTCTGAGCCCAATTTTTCGATTCAAACCAACTACCAGTATCTGAACAATTTAATAACTCATAATTAAAAATTTATAGCATACATCAAAACCTTGTATCTTGTAATTAAATAAAAATTATTGCATATATATAAATGTATATATATATATATATATATATATATATATATATATATATATATATATATATATATATATATATATATATATATATATATAATTTGGTAATTTGGTCCTAATTGACTTACGGTATTGCTAATATTTTAAATATCCAATTAATTTGGCTCTAACTTAGTTGTCCATTTTCTATATAATGCAATGTATCAATAACTTGTGCAACTGATTTTTTTTTGTATATATTAATGTGAGATTATTAAGAAGCAATAAAAATGTATATTTATATCAGAATCACTGTACCTAATGGAATATTCCAGTTAATTCATTTTGTTTGTGTATTTATGTAATATATTGACCGAAATTTCGGCTAAACACTCAGCTTATCAATATTGATATAATCCTTACTATAAATCTGTAACTAATTTCAAGGAAATTTTTGACTCGTATAAATATTTTATATACCTTATTATAGTGATACACAGAAGTCAGCATACACTTACAAATTTTCCCATTTTTTGTAATAAAATGCAAATAAATATCTTTTTCTCATTTGTATAGCTACAAAAATGCATTTGAATCATTGTGTGTCTAATAGACATCAAACTGCTTAAGATTATCGTAATCATTTTCGGATGAAGTTAAAAATATGCGTTCTTCAAACTCACAAAAGTGAGCATACTGTGAGATTTAAATAGATAGTTGCAGGTATTTGGCCAGTTATTTACTATCTTAACATATTTGTAAGAATTGTGTTTTGTTTTATATAAGCATTACAGGACATATTTTAAATTTATTTTATTAACTTTAAAATGGCAACTAAAAGAACTGCAAACATCATTAGAAATTAGAGAATTGGTTATTAAATTGAAAAATTAGGCAAAATCACAAAACCAAATCAATCAAATTATAGGTAGAATAGAGCTACAGTGCAAGGAATAATAAAGAAATTATTCCTTGCACTGTAAAAACTACGGAATACTACTTGTTGATAAAAACTACGGAAAATTGCTTTGTACCGGTAGACCACCAAAATTGACCTGTAAAGATAAAATAGAAATCATTCGAGCATTTCATAATAATCCGAAAACTACTGCAGTAGACATAGCCAAACATCTTGCAAATGTTTAAAAAACTAATGTAAATCCAGAATGTGTTAGAAGAGTATTGAGAGAAGAAGGATTTAATAGCAGAATTCCGCGTAAAAAACCTCTCATTAGCAAAATCAATAGAGACAAAAGATTAGCATTTGCATATCTTCATGAAAACGATATTTGTGAATACTGGAGCCAAGCTATTTTTAAAGAAAAATCTAAATTTAACATTTTTGGCTGGCATGGTAAACAAAAAGTTTGGCGAAAACCTGGAACAGAGTTAGAATTCAAGAATCTGATTCCTTCAGTAAAACATGGCGGAGGTTCAGTGATGGTTTGGGGCTGTTTTTCAGCTTCAGGTATTGGCAATTTAATCCTTAGAGAAACCACTATGGATCTTTTTGTCTATTTGAATATGTTGAAAAACAAATTGAAGCAATCAGTGAGAAAATTAGGCATCGGAAATGACTGGATATTCCAACAAGATCACGATCTAAAGCACACAGCTTGTGCTGTTAAGGAATGGCTGTTTACAACACTCAAAGACAACTGTACTCCTCTCCTCAAAGCCCTGACCTTAATCCTATCGAAAATTTATGGGATGAACTGGACAGAAGTATCAGAAAAAGCAAATTAAAAGCAAAGAGGATCTTAAAAGGCAATGCTTGAAGACTGGCAAAAAATCCCCCGCACTGTAACCAAAAGCTGGTCTATTCAATGTCTAATCGTATGAGAGCTGTTTCAAATTCAAAAGAAGGACCAACTAAATATTAAAATATGGAAATTTTAAACGTATTATATATATATATATATATATATATATATATATATATATATATATATATATATATATATATATATATATATTTCATCAGTTTCAGTTATGATGGTAATTGGGAGCTAATGTAAGGTAACCGCTAGTCTCTCATAAGGAATTTTAAAAGACTAATAATTAACTCATAACAATCAGTCACCAGATCCTCAATATTATCAAACTGCCATCAAGAAATTATTACGAATCCTTATGTTATGTTTATATTTAGGCTTAAAAACTATCGTTTACTCTTAAATCTATCTGAAACTTTTCCAAGCAAATTTTCCAAAAAGAGATGTCAATTAAAAGAGCGAATTAAAAGGTTTTAAATATGAATATTTTTAGCTCTCGTAAATTATGCTAATTTTACCACTATATATGAACTGTAAGTTTCAAAAATATTTTTCTTTGCTTGTGAAAAATCAATTTAGACATTGTGCGGTTGATTGAAGTTATACATTTTGATCTCAAAAGCTTAGTTTTATGTTCTAGCTGAAATGTTTTTTTTTCTTAATAACTATTTCAAGTAAGGACACTTAAAAAAATAGAACGAATCATAAGCTTCCCAATGTAAATATCTAATTAATCCATAATGCATATAACACAATAAAAATCTCTAATAGCAAATTATTTATTTAAAGACATATTACATACGCTTATCAAACGTTATATTTGCAAATTTTTTAACACTTAAATTTGGTAAGCCCTGCAAATATTAAATTTAAGATTCAAAAATATAATAGTTATATAATGGTAATGTATAATATGATACTTTAATGAAAGGAAAATTTTAAATTTATATGATATATTTTTTAACAGAAAAACCAATATAGAGCCATATAATTTCTTAATTAGCCTGTTATATATGAAAATTAATTATATATTTAAAATTATAAAAATGCACAATATTTTAAATTGCAAAACGTAAGTGGGAAATAAATTATAATTTTCTTAGACTTTGAAAAATATTAATGTTTCCAACACACATTTAGTTGTGCTTTTTAAATCATTTCAAAAGTTTACTTAAATTTATCTGAATCGTATGCACTATTTCAGTTTGAACTATTACAGATTCCTTTTAAACTATTTCAGATTTTTTACGATTGGGTAATATAACCTTTCTGATTTGACTCTCTTTTATTGTAAAAATAAAACAAAGATATCTAGCTTTTAGTGTCTTTGTTTAAACGAAAAATTTCCCTTTGAAATTTCAGACCGCAAAGAACATGAATCTTTCTTTCTTTTTGATCAACCAAACAGTGAGAAACCCTTCATATTTAAGGAACAAATTGGGATTTATGTGTGGGGAGAAAATGCTTATGACAAACAGAAAAGAAAAAAAATCCTATGATTATTTAACTGTACTTGAGAATTTTACGTAACCTAATAATGTGTGATCAGAAATGACTCTATTATAGCTAATATCTAAAAAAATACAATTTATAAGAATATGCTTATAAAATAGTTGATAAATTAAACCGAATGTGATAGATGTCATTTTATTAATACATTATTCTGGATTTTTATACAACTTATTAATATTTGTTTGATAAAAATTTATCAAACGGCATCTGTAGTATGTTAACTATGTTGTTGTCGCAATATCGTCTAAGTGAAATGATACCTCTTGGGGTTCAAGAGAATTCGAAGACCATTTTCTTGGTTCTTGCTTTTAAATTGCAAAGATTACCACCTGTCTGCTTCTGTCTAATTGGTAGATCCCAGTTCAGGGACTGAGAAGCATGCTAGTACAACAACAACATTCTCTCATCTTAAATCATCTAAGCGATTACATACAAATATCAGAAAGAATCACTTTATCTCATTTTTTATGAATGTTTAAAAAGTATGGTAAGACGATATACCTTAATATCAGAAACCATTACAGTTAATGGATTCTGAAGAAATATTTGAGAGTGTGTCAAATTCCGTAAACAAATAAAATGTCTATCTTAGTGAGAGTAAATAATATACAAATTTCAGCTAACAAAATACAAAAATTATTATTATAAAGTAACACTTTAAGTATTTATTGTGTAAAATAGCATGATGTAATCCTGAAATTGGAAAACTTTCGATGATTTATTTGTTAATATTTGCTATTTATTTGCAAATGGTGGTAATTTTGACCTGGATCTAAAGTAAACAGAATTTGAATCAGTAAATCTTTTCAAAGTCTTTTCAAGTGGAACTTGAACCTATCACCTGTTGAAGTAAAATGCCAAAATATTTTCACTTCAGCTACTAACTCAGTAAATAATAAGCAAAAAAAAGGTCAGATGTGCTGTTGATGAAAATGTGCTTATAACTATATTTCCTTCTTACACATTGCATTTCAGTAAATTTTCTGGAGATTTCAGATGTAATTTATGTAAGAAAAAAATGCTGTACAATATACTCATTTTAAATACACTACTGGCCATTAAAATTGCTACACCAAGAAGGAATGCAAATAACAGAACGATATTTTTGGACACATACATTATAGTGGAAAGAACAAGTGATTAGATTTACAGGAAATAAGGATAAATAGATCTTGAGAAATCAGTACCCAGAGCAGCCACCTCTGTCTGCAATAACAGAATTTATCCGCCAAGGCATAGAGTCAAACAGAGATTGTATGGCATGTACGGGGATCTCAGTCCATGCAGCTTTAACACTATGCCACAGTTCATCGACAGTAGTGGATGGTGAATGATGGCGAGCCAATCGCTCGGCAACCATTGACCACACGTTCTCAATTGGTGACAGATCAGAAGATGCTGGCCAGGTTAACAGTCGAACATGTTCTGTATCAAGGAAGATCAGAACATTACGGGCAACATGCGGTCGTGCATTATCCTGTTGAAACAAAGCATTAGGGAGGCCTCGAAGATAGGATAGAGCCACGAGCCTTAACAGATCGAAAATGTAATGGTTGCTGTTCAAAGTGCCGGTAATGCGAACAAGAGGTGATCGAGACGTGTATCCAATGACACCCCATACCATCACCCCAGCAAATGGGCCAGTATGGCGATGTCCAATGCAAGCTGGCAATGCGCGTTCTCCACGATGCCTCCAAACACGGATGCGGCCATCATGGTCCTGTATACAGAACCGAGATTCATCTGTAAAGATGACGTGATGCCATTCCCGCGTCCAGGTTCGTCGCTGATCACACCATTGAAGGCGCTCCTGTTTGTGACGCAGCGTCAATGGTAGCCGAAGCCATGGTCGCCGTGCAGACAATCCATGCTGCTGCAAACGTCTTTGAACTGTTCGAGCAGAAACTTGTTGCCTTGCAAACGACTCCATTTCTCGACTCAAGGTTCGGGACGTGGCTGTACGATCCCTTGTGACCATGCGGATAAGATGTCTGTCTTCTCTGCTGTTAGTGATGGGGGTCACTGAGATCCTGCATGACGTTCCGTATGATTGTCCTGAACCCATCGATTCCATATTCTGCTAACAGTCATGGGGTCTCGACAGACGCGAGCAGCAATATTGCGGTACGATAAACCGCAATCCTGGTAGGCTATAATCCTTCCTCGATCAAAGTCAGACACGTGCATTTCTTCTTCTTACACGAGGCATTACAACAACTTTCTTTGCCGAAAACAACGTTGAAACGGAAAAATGAATTTGAGAAAACTGCTGTCAAATCTCTGGTTTTATACACATTGTAGATGTCGCTTCTGTCGCCTACTTTGTATGAATGCGCTGAAAATCTAATCCTTTGCATATCACAGCAAGTTCTACCTGTCATGCAAATTTCACGTGTGTTGTGTGCCGCTTTCATGGTGTAGCAATTTTAATGGCCAGTAGTGTACATTGCAGGAGTTGATACCACCACTTATTTTGTATGAAATCATTAAAAAATCAACCATTTATCATACCACCGGATCTTCTCACTATAAAAATTAAAATCGTACCGTAAAATTTTCCAGCCAAACAATTTTGGTGTAGTACAGTTATACCTAAAATCCAAAAGATTGTAACATAATAGCAATAAAAGTAACTAAAAACTGTATGCTGCAAAGAATTGAAGTGCTAAAAATAATGATAGAGTTTCTGGACCCGATGTTTTCAGAGGAGTTATATAATTCCATTAAAATTTCGCTCAGTGAAAAATAACAGATGTGTTATATTTTTATAACAATTTATTTTCAAAAATTTAATTAATAAATTAACTTCTTTTTTAGTGGATGAGTATTATGAAAGAAACTACAGAAGAAGAGATTTTTTTTCAAAATTTAATCTTCCTAATAATATACGATATAAATTACATTTTTGGGTGATTTTCAATATTGCAACTGCTTACTTTTTCATTTAATTTTTGTTCCTAATGTTATAAATTATTATCTAAATATCATATTAATATTACTGTAGTATGATAGACCTTTATTTATTTTAAATTCTCTTTATATGAAATTATTTGGTATTTTCGTTGTCAACTAAATTTTAAATAATATTAATAAATGTTTTAAATAAACAAATGCATTTTTAAGATTTTATTAACAAATTCTTAAATCAGTGTTAACGTTTGTATCATAGCTTTTAGTATTGAACACCATAATTGTATTTCTTGTAGTATATTGATAGCACACATTATCTTGGAAATACTCTAGAAAATAAAATTTTGAATATTTCCTTATAATTCATAATTTACTAACCACCTCTCATCACCTGAATTACTTTTCGAAATTGATAAATTTTATATAGTCATAAAATATAAACTTGTTAATATCTTAGTTTTATTTTAAATATTAAAAAAATTGCAATCAATGTTACATTATGCCCGTATTAGCTTAAATTACAAAAAATGCTTGAAATCAAATGTGGTAAGAAAAAATAATTGTTTATTTTGAATACGAAATGCAGTGAAATTAAATATGGGCTATATGCTCAAAAGTATTATTTTTTATTATAAGTATCGCCTTACTTAATATATAGTTAAAATGTTATTATCAAGTTCCAGTACAATAAAGGCAAACTGATATGTTTTCATATACCCCCAACATTCCAATAGGCACCACTTATTTTTGTGAAACTGTAAACATATATTTCTATTTGAAATGCAACAATGGAGGTGGTTAAAAACATGCATTTTAGACACATTCTAAGCTGAATATAAAAACAGTTCAAATCTACAATGCATTCTAGATGCATGTTTTTTGTAATCTAATTAACTGAGATAACATCAATTTAATTGTATCACTTCATTTAGTTTTCTTTGAAATAATTTTAAAAAGAAAAAGTGAAAATGATAATATAACTAAAAAATGACAACTTGAAAGGAGTTCTAATAAAATTTCAATTTTAAATAATTGTGGAAAAATTCAATTTTAAAAAACAGTATAGATCTAAAAATAATGATAAAAGTGCAGAAGATTGCACAAATTATTACTTAAATATCCGGCAATAATATTAATTTAATATGGAGTATTATAAGTAATAGAAAATAATAAAACAAACATAAATATGTATTCTTAATTAAGTAGTTTTGAAAGGTTTCTTTTATAAAAACAGTGCTATAAGATATTAAAATTTCATAAAATGTAGAAAAAAACTGCATGCAGTTACAATCACAGGTAGTTTTGTATTGATATAGCTATCTCGAGAGAAATATATTGAGAATGAGACATGACATGATTTACGTGACATCAGTGATGCCAAAGCATAGAAACAAAAAACTTATGTGACAAAATCACGGCACGTTAATTCTTAGCGGCAATCATTTTGCACGATTGACTGCATCAAACAGGGGAAACAGTGATTGCAAGATTAAAAGCATATCCCGATTGAGTTTAATTGTCATATTTTAATATAATATAACAGCTTAAATGCACTTCCTTTTTCCATGTACTTCATATTTCCAATCACTTTGATTTTATCCAATTTACTAGTATAAATGCCTAAAGCAATAATTATTACCATACTCAAAATTTCTAGAACATTTATTAACATTTACTAATCTTTACGGTTTTAAGACGATATTTAATACACTGCCATTAGAAAATGCTTTGTAACTTAAATTAAAAAGATCTGGTTATTAATAAAAATAGAATAAATTAACTCAAATGATATTTTTAATATCGCTAAAAATAATCAAATAGAACTAGCATATTTATAGTCAATGAAGTTTTACCTAAAAATATATCCTATTTTAATCCTACAGTATACATGTTATATTGATTTGAACATCACATTTCATTTAAAATTATTAGATGATTTTAAATTATTAAATCATATAAGTAAATATATTAAAGCGAATAATTAGTAATTAATCTTACACAGATAACATTATTAGCAATATAGCGTTTTTTAAATATAGGTTGAACTATGGCATTATTACTTATACTCTTTATTTTAACATTAAGTGTTATACATAGTTTCTCTTTTTAATTTTATGCTAACCTTTTCTAATGGAAAAGCGGTTTGGAATATTCAAAACTTAAATAAAAATTATTTTATATTTTAAAATTCAACTCAACGTATTCTTCAAAAGAGTTTTATATTTTTATTAAGGTTATTTTATAATTCTTGATTCTTTCCTAGTTAAATAAAAAGAAAATGTAACATTTTAGATCAATAAAATAACATTTTAAATCAAATTTCATTAGAAACAAAATTTTATTGTAAGTGTAAAAATTCAATTATACAATTTTACCCTATTCACAGTTAAATATTATTTAAATCAACATTTTCTATTGATGGATTTTTTTACAGTACTCTTATATTTAATAATTTTATAAATCATGAACATTAGCTTAATATTAAAACTAATTACCTAAATACTTATAAACTTAAATGTTTAGTTTTAAGATATTATTAGGTTGCTGCGTATGAAATGTCGGATTCTCTTTACATGCGGACGTTTTCCTCCCTGTTTTCGTTATACTTTTGTATTTGGCATAACCTCATTCATACTCGTATTGTCCATTGCCAGAGACTCATTATTTCAACAAAATAGGTTTTCTCGAAGGTCTTCCCTTTTTTATTTCTTTTGAGTTTATTGCCGATATGAATTCTGCCGACATTCACGTCATTTTCTTATATGAGTACAAACTTGGTAATAGTGCTGCAAAAGCTGCACGCAACATAAACCAAGCGTTTGGGGAGAATACGGTTAACGATCGGAAAGTGCAGCGTTGGTTCGAAAAATTTCGGACTGGCGATTTTTCACTGCAAAATGAGCCGCGCGGAAGACCCAAAACGTCTGTGAAGAATGATGACCTGAAGGCTCTAGTGGAAGCGGATCCAGCCGTATCCACGAGGGAACTTGCTATCAGGATGAAAGTTGACCATACAACGATATTGAGACACCTTTCTGAGATTGGCAAGGTTAAGAAGATGGACAAGTGGGTACCGCACGCACTGACAGAGCGAAATAAGCTGGATCGGTTAAATGTATGCTCATCATTGCAGCATCCACCATATTCACCGGATCTCTCGCCGACCGATTTTCATTTTTTCAAGCATTTAGAGCTGTTTTTAAGGGGCAAACACTAGGAAAATGAAGACAGTCTAAAAAACTCGATATCAGAGTTTATTAATTCTAAAGACCAAACTTTTTTAAGACAGGCATCTACGCTTTAAAATCTCGTTGGGAGAAGTGTATTGAAGCGAATGGAGCATACTTTGATTGAATAAACAGCTTTTGAAGAAAGATATGCAGTTTTATACAATCACTTAAAAATCCGACATTTCATACGCACCAACCTAATAAAATCAGTTTTTGTTTAAAAGATATTAAGCCTAGAATTTAAATGTTAATGACACACCAATTAAAATTTTAAAAACGTTATTCGTTTTCCCAAGCTCATTGGCGTAGTGGTAGCCCTTCGCGCTCCCAAGACACAGATCCGAGGTTCTGTTTTTGGATTGCGCAAGGTCGAATCAATCTTTCATCCTTTCAGTGGTTCCATAAAACTGACCATCAAGCATTCTTGAGAACTAATCGCTGGAGGTTTTGCCTTAGGCTGACCACTTAACTGGTAAATATTTTTCTGAACCCGGGGGAATCTTCTATTACGGAAACAAGTATGTGCATTGTGTAGATCTTGGCCCTCCAAGGCTGTCACCCCACTGAATTAAGTTTTTATTTATTTAATATTAATTATATAA
>JAJQOW010002668.1:0-14219 GCA_037975125.1 Latrodectus hesperus
CCATTTAAGTGCACCCTTGTCAATTATACTTAAATATTTAAAAATCTCATTTGAAGATTCAAGAATTAATGTTTTATCTATTACAAGTTTTGAAATGCATGCTGTACAACTTAATTTGAGAGATATCTTATAAGCAACATAGCCTGCAATATAAATGAGAACTGGCATTACTTCTTCTGTGATATTAGCATCTGAAGTATTTAAAGCATCATAGAATTGCTCAGGTATTTCACAATTTTCTAAATCTTGGCAAACAAAATTTTATGAAATTTTTATTTTATGAAGAAATATTTTATGAAACATTATTTTTCATATATCACGTTTCATTCATGAAGCTCCTTTCAAGAAAAGGTTCAAAATTTGTTAATTCAATTGAATAAAAATAGTAACTTACCTTTTGGAATGCCCACAAAGATTCTGCTGATATTTTCTTGCTGAAATCAATCAAAATTAATTTAATATAACTATTAAATTATCAATTAAATTTCTCATGAATATATTTTTGTTTATTTATTTTTTCTTGCTTATTACACATAATGATTATTTTTACACATAATGATTATGGATGATTATATCATAATGATTATTTTTACAATAAGAGCAATGTAATTGATCTTTTAAACTATATTTACTTAAAAGTCCAGCCTTTTTTAAACAAGAAAAACATGCAACTTTTTTTTAATAAAAACTGCTTTTTATCAAATAATGTCATTTTCTTCGCGGTAAAATATTTTTCGTTAGGGTGCGATTTATCGCAAAAATTACAAGAATTAATTATATGGTCTTACCTGAATTTTCCAAACTTACGAGTGCTGATGCTATTACCTGTTCAGCTGGTTTTACCTGTTCAATTTTCCGCTGATTTTGACGAGGGCCGAATCCAGAACGGGCAGTAGTATCATTTCTTCACCCTTTACCTCCTGACGAAGAAAGTCCATTAAAAGTTCTAATGATGATAAATGCATTTTCAAATATGATTCATTAAGGAAAACAAAGAATTTGACGACAAACACAAAAGCACATTTTTATTACTGCATTTTTACTCTTCTACTACTCTACAAAAGAACAGAAAACATGAAGTTACAAACAGCGCCGTTTAGCGTCCAGGCACAGTTTCTTTCACTTTCTTACAATAGGGCCAAGCTATTTTGCTACTGGGGATGGCGTTTTTTCCGTTTTACCTTTGAACTCAGAAAATTAGTGAGGGAAATCAGTGTACTCAATTATTCAAATGAAACAGGATATTTTAGCATCTCAGATAATACTCACACATAAATAAAGTGAGATAAAGATAATGATCATTAAATTCTCAAAATAGACACTAAAAATAACTCAGAGTCATTTTTTTCACTTCAAGAAAGAACGTCTCAAAAATGTAATCATAACAACTCAACTGTTACACGAATATTAAATTGATTATAATTAGGATACTAACCACCATTTTGAAAAGTCCTCACTATCACATATATTTCTACGGATTTTGTGGTCTATATCACGTGGTGTCCACAACACAACGTACGTTGTGTTGCGGTATTTTGGAATGCTTTTTTCGATGCTTAAAATGCTTAGTTTTAATTGCATGGCAGTGGTTATTTTTTATTGAAAAAATTCTGCATCATTTTTAAATGAGAAAAATTTGAAGAAATTACAATTTTTTTATTGCTTACGTTACTTGTATTAATTTCTATGTTTTTTTTAATATTATAGATGATAAAAGAACAAAGGTATGAATGGAGTTTTCAATGTAAACAAAAACTAACCTCAGTTGACCGGAAGCCATCTGAAATACTTCCGGTTTTCCCTCTTCCCATAGAAAATCAATGCAATTGCAAAAATATTTCTTTAAATATTTTCAGGTAATTATTTCTGTTTTCGAAAATGTCTTAATTTTATCCCTTAAAATCATAATTTTTAATAAGAGTGCAATCAGCGGTGATCCCGTAAATTTTAAATTTTTTTAAATTTTTACTTAAATAACCCTGATGGATTACCATATTTATCGGGGATTGTAACAATGATTCTCAACTGTAAATCATTTTCTTAACTAATTTTATGCATTTATTCCAAAATTTCAGGAAATATATTTTGCGCGCGATTGATCTATAAATCATTTCAAATATTAAACAAGGTATTATTTATGCTTTCTGATTATTGATACCAATTCATATATTCTAGCTTGCTCATGCTAGAATATATGAATTGGTATCAATAATGAGTAGAACAAAATTGTTATGATGTGTATATTTACTTGTTGTAGATTAATATTTTAAACAAATCTTGGTTTTTATTGCAATTAAAATTTATGTCTTATTTTTAAGAATTGATTTAATATATATCTAATTAAATTAAAGATTGTAAATCGGGTTCCATTGGAAATTTGAACATCTTCACTTGCGAAAATAAATTTATCCCAGCTCGCATATTGCAACCAAATGCTACGCAATAACGACTACTTTTATTTGCTTTCTGCATTTCAAAAAAAAAAATTATAGGATAATTACTTTTAAATTAATATTTCTCAAAAGCAATGGAAACTACAGAAAACAAGCACAATAGTAAGCAGGAAGTTTCGTGCTAGAAGTTTTCTAGATAGGGATGGGGCTTTGTTACTTTTCCTGTACTTAGTACGTACTGAGTACAGTTACTTTTAAAGTAACAAGTATTTTACCGATTACATTTCGTACTTGTTACAATTTCTTTTGTACTGCCATCTATCGGATTAAAATATAATGACAAATATTTTAAAATTTTATAAATAAATTGAATAAAAACTAAATTAATAATAAATAAATTAATAATTAATTAAAAATAAATAAGTAGATCAATAATATTTTATATAAAACCATAAAATTAATTAATATAATTAATGTTAATTTAAATTATTATCATTTATAAATAAGCATTCACTTAAATATTAATGAAAAGTTCTATAAAAATAATTCTTATTATTTATGCAACATTTCAGTAATGGCAAGTTTTTGTTTTTCCTGTAATGCTTTAATTTCTAGTATGAGACAAAGAAATATAAGTTGCTTATCTACAAACCGTTTTTTTTTTTTTTTTTTGTAAAAAATTGTAAATTTCTAAATCTTCCTAAACGTAATTCATCCAATATAAAAATCATGACATTTTATTATTTACATTTATTTTCAGAATTTATATCTGTTCTAAGTAAATTTTCCAATTATTCAATCGTAATTTTCAAAGACTTCCAATGTTAATTAAAATATAAAATTAGATGAGATAATATAATTTCAATTTTTCAACCTAATCAGCTTAATTTTTTATTAGAATTTAGTAAGACTTTCCAATTATGTAAATGAATTTTATAATTTACTTGTGAACATTTTGCAAAGAATTGTAAAGTGGGAAGTTTAATCAATTACAAAGAGGTTTTATTTTACGTTAAACAAAGAGGTTTTACTTACAAAAATACAGCAATTAATCAGAAAAATCAACTAAAATTTAATTTTCTTTGTTTTTCTATAATTAAACATTAACGAGACAACTATAGTAAAAAATATTTATGTACAATAGATAATAATTATTTATTACAAAAGACGTTTACTTGTTTATATTTTTATGTAGTAGATAAACCAGTTTTTTCTAAAATAAAAATTGCATTAACTCACATATCTTGTTTCAGTTTCCTGAAACTTAATCAATTTATGGTTAAATAAAGTAGCTTTGCAATTAAAACTAAAGTTTTCATTATTAATATATTAACATAATTAATATATTAATAATCTTTAAGTAAACATAATTATTTTATATTAGATATAGTTGCATAAAATTTCAATAACTATCAAAAAATATAAAATAGTTTTACCAATAATCTAAATGTTATAATGTATTAAGGTAAAATATTGAGAAACAACGTTTAGTAAAAAATGGAGGAACAAAAATACATACATTTTATTTACATCAATCCATAATTTAAGAAATAAATATGACAGTAATACATGATGGTCTAAATAAAGATAAGGTAAAAATTAACATAATTAAAGTTTTTTTTCATTTCGAATTTTTAAACTAAAATGAATAAACTACCTTCATTAGGTTTAAATCAACATTCTCATTATCTGAATAAAAATAAATCGTATGATAAAAAATACAAAAGAACATATTTTCTAAAAGTTTAAATTCTATATATTTACAGTAAAATATAGTGAAACTAAAACATGGTTGAATAAAAAATAAACATATTTACATGGAATTATAATAAAAAATATGCATAGTAAAAATAACAATGGAAGTATGTAAGCAGATTTATATAATTTAAATATTTTTTTAATTTAAGAAATCTGACCTTATTTAATGTTCAAATAAATATGTTATATATGTTCATAAAATAAAATTTTTAAAAGAAATAATAAAAAAATAAAAGTAAAAATTGCTAAATACATAACAAGAATATCATGCTTTTCTTATATTTAAAAAAACGTCATTTATTTGAAAAAGAACGACAATCACTAAATAACTGAAACGAAATAAATGTACATGCGTATTTTATTTCGCAATATAAATTCATATTCTCCCTCTCCAACCCAAAGAGATCTTTCAATTCCCAAGTATCCCTCTTCTATTTACCCAGTTAAACCAACTGTCATTTCCCTTCTCCCAGCCTCCCTACCATAAGAAGCTACCATAATCTCATAATTCATCCGTTTGCATCGATATATCGATGATATTGTTACTTGTACTCGCTCTGTCATTGGCAGTTCTGTACTTGTTACAAGAGAGCCAATGACAGAGCGCAATGTACACTTATTACTTTGTAACAAGCAAGTACAAAGTAACAAGCAAGTACAAAGTAACAAGCAAGTACAAAGTAACAAACAAGTACAAAGTAACAAGCAAGTACAAAGTAACAAGCAAGTACAAAGTAATAAGCAAGTACAAAGTAACAACCACGTACTCACGTACTTGCTTATTACTTTGTAACAACCACGTACTCACGTACTTGCTTGTTACTTTGTAACAACCACGTACTCACGTACTTGCTTGTTACTTTGTAACAACCACGTACTCACGCACTTGCTTGTTACTTTGTAACAACCACGTACTCACGTACTGGCTGATTACTTTGTAACAAGTACGTACTCACGTACGCTCTGTCTTAGAAACTGGTCAAGTACATTGTATCTGCAACTGTCTGAGGATACTCGAACTCGCGCTGACTTTGTTACTGGAAGTACTGAGTATTTGGAAGAAAAAGTACTGATTACAGGTTGTTACATTCAAATACTGATTACAAAATACTTGTTACAGGTATTTCTTCCCATCCCTATTTCTAGATCTCCACGGTAGTAGCGTCCTCTATTCCCCGCTTTTCAGAAACTTCCCTCCATAGAAAAATATAGAAGTTTTTCATGGACTCAATCATTCCTTCACTAATTTTCCCGCTACTGCCAGATCATTTTCCAAAATCACAGATATATTGTTGAATGAAATTCTTCACTAAGTTGAATGCAAGAAATATTAGCAAAGTGACATAAAATTTTTATTTCTTCTATTGATAATATATTTTTTCCAAGCTATTTTGCTGTCTTCTTCGATTTCAATGAATTGCTCATTTTCCACTGGTTAGATTAGCTGATGATTTCTGATATTTAAGTGCAAATAATTTATTTTTCATTCAATAATATCTAGTCATGTTGGATAAATAAAGTAAATAGCGCTCAAAATGAAACAATGTGTGATAACAATTTTTACAACTTCCTGTAATATAGACAACGCTTATAACTTCTACTTCAACTTTTACTCACACACCTACATACCTTTTTATGTTCTACGTTATTGATGTGAATGAGATAACGCAATTTATTTCAATTGTTGTATTCTACTGAATTGGCCAAAAGAATTTAATTTTTTATATTATTTTCTAATACTTTTTTTATTTAATCTACTTAAAAAATTAAATAAGGTTTGAGTATTTGTTGAATTGAAATCGTTAATTATTTTCGACTAGGTAAGTTTGAAATTATTGCTTTAACCCTAATTCTGATGTCGCCATTTTCCTTATATAAATATTTTTGAGAAATAAAACTACGAGCACGTAATATATTAAAAATTAAATATAAAAGCAGCTAAATAGTAATATATTTATCAAACAGTCATGAGTCTTATTGTTTTTTCATTTTTTTAAACAAATTTGATCCAGGTCGTGCGTAGCGGCATAATATTCTCTTGCCTTTCCTAGCAATAACTTTGTACTATTTTTTAGTATTAGTGATTACATTTATTTAGATCTGTAACTATAGCATTGTTTGCACTTTATATGCATCAAAAATATGTATGATGCATTTACTTGCTGTTTTCTCCTTTAATTGTAAGATTGCACTTTATTTTTTAAAATTAGTTACAATGTAAATTTTCAAATTCTATTCCAATTAATTTGATTGCATATTTGAATTATTCTTTACTATAATATGTTTTCCGTATCCTCATATATTACAAATCTTAAAATCATAATTCCAATAAAATATAGTTTTTGTAATCTGTTTTGTTAAATTTGAAGGTAAAACTGAGTAATACGGTCGAAGTTTTTTACAAGTACATAAAAATCAAAATAAGAATGAATATTAAATCAAATTTTGAGTTAATAATACAGTAATAAGTTCTTAATTCATGATTCATCATTATTCATAACAAAAACAGTTATTGATTTGAAGTCGCTCTGCGAGGTCTGTCCGTAATACTCAGTTTAGCCAATTTGAATTAGAAATGCAAGACACACATCTCTTAAATGGAATTTTAGTATTAAAATCATTGTGTAGTTCGTTATGAGATTATTTATAATCAATTTTATAAGTGTTTAAAATGCAAATTGTTATTGCGATTTATATTAGTATAAGAGAAGATAAATAAGCCTAGGTCTTGTACCTGTAAAATCTTTCAAGCTGGTACAAGTTTGATTCAATTTTCATGCCAATTTCTGTACAATTACTTCATTAACCTAAATGATATCATTATGCTCAGTATTTAGATTTTAAAATCCTGATCATGCTAAATATCAAACTTTAAATATAGTAATTTTTTTCTATTTCATAAGTTTTTTAATTGGAAGATAACAAACACCGTAAAAAGATTTAAAGTAACATCAAGCATGTATTAACAACTCTTATAAATTTGAATTAGTAATTTAAATAACATCTATTTTTATTACCATGCATTGTACTTGTTTTAATCATTGAGGGTAAAATTTTACCATACGGTCACCCTTGGCGAACTTTTCAAAAAGTTGCCAAGACCACAGGACGTCGTACGCATGATAAGTGAATGTCTGGGAGAAACCCGATTGAGAAAAAGGCTGAAATAGTGACAAATGTTTCATACATTGTTGGTATCTATCAATATGCTCAACTAATTTTACAAAATTAACAAAATGCAAATTTATAAATTTCAAACATCAATGGTAAAATAATAAAGTTGATTTGTTAAATTATCCGTAAAATTTTTGATTAAATTTTATATTAATGAATTTAAATCAGTAAATATTCAGAAGAAATTCATTTCATGAAGACTATTTTTAATTATGTAAATAATAATCAATAAAAATACCTCTCTCCAGCTCCTATTTTGCCATCAATGCCACACTTCCCGCTCCGGGTCAGATCCCTATAAAGGAATTGATGAACGCAAGGAATTTATTACAAATTTTATTGTTTTTTTCCTCCACACATATTTTGCAAGGTAATAGCTGGAAAAAAGCAACGCACAGCAGACAACCTGTTGAGATAAAATCTCGGAGACATTTTGTTTATTTTACTCTACTTGACAGAATTTTATTTGCCAAGAAAGGTTAGAAACGATATCTTAAAATTCGCAGATGATGATTCGCATGAGACTTGTCTCGCGAGAATCGCATCAGACAAAAATAAGGTGATCCGAAATAGAATTAAATAAGTCAGTTCACAAATTTGTAGACGATCGCATGAGACTAGTCTTGCGAGGCAAGTTGATTATCTAGCGAGAATCGCATCAGGCAAAAATAAGGTGGTGTGAATGTTCGCCAAATTTGGCTTTAAAAAAAACGCGCCAAGGGTGACCGTATGGTAAAACTGATCCTTTAATCGAGCAGTATGATTCAACTAGAAACCTGTATCAAATATTTCTACTCAATATTAATATATGTAATTCAATAATGTTAAGTACCAAATTAAGTGGGGGTGTAACAAAGTAAAACTGATATAATCGTTTTTTATACTCCTAATAGCTTATAAAGAGATTATCAAATGCATGTCTACTGCTAAAAGTGGCAAAATGCTGCATTTGTTGTACATTGTAACTTTTTATGAACAATGTTTATTACTTTTTAAATGTTATTGTGATTTAATTGGAATTAGCCTTAAAATGAAACTTATCTAATGTAATATTTCAGTTGATAAAGCTATTTTAAATTTCAAATGATTAAAAAGGGTGAAATCAACAGATTATTAAAATAACTTAAGCTAAAATTATCTGGAACACAGCATTGTTGTGATAAATCCTTCAGTTTATTTTCAGCCCTGTTTATTTAGTATATGGTATCTACAAAAATTGGAGACATGTATTCTTCTGTCATCCCTTAAAATGGGTAGTTTGAAAAATTCAATTATAAAATACTGCTAGTTTTCTAACTTTCCATGTTTAAACATTCAATTTTTTTAGTAAAAAATCTTAATAATTTGAGTTACTATTTTCTTTTGTTTTCAGATGTTTTTATAATATGCAATGAACCTTTGATATTTAAAATCATTTATGTATAATTTTTACAGAAGATAAATGAGTAACAAGATTTTCCTAATGTAATTAATAAAATATATATAATCACACCCTATTAAAATTTATACACATGAAATGTTTACTGGGATTGTGATATTTTTTGATATATGCTAATTCCAAAAGTTAATTTTGACATGACCAAATTTAAAGTAGAGTTGATGTAATTGAAACTATTAATTAATTTATAAATTTTAGTTTTTCCTCATTTAATAAACTTGCATACCTTATAAAATGTTTCTTAATTGCTAACCTTTAAAAGAAATTGTTAAAGTTACCAGACCCGTACGAGATTGGTGCGATTTCAAACTTTTACGCCAAGCAATCTACTGCGCTGTCGCCAACCTAAATTACGTCACTAACCGCGATAGCCATCAACCAATAACAATCACGTTCAAACTGCAGCTTTGAAATCGCGCGTTTTTTAAAATTCCAAATGTTTAAAAGTTGAATATTTCATTATAATTAAATACTGTAGAAGTTTTAAAATTCTAATAAATAGAAACGAAATTTTTAAAACTCGATTTTTAAATATACCGAGCAATGGCGCCCACCTTAAAAAACATCAGTGTAGCGCTACCTACTACAGTGCCAACCCGGCAATAAAGCTAAATTTCGATACGTTACTAATTTTCACTTTTTGTTTAAACTCTAATTTTAATATATTGCTCACATTAATGAAATTTCAGTACGTGGCACGTTCTAACACTAACATGCAATACACACAACGTAAACATTCATTTACTTATGAAAACATTAATTTTTATAAAAACTTTAGTTTCTAAATATGAATAAAATTGTAATGAAAAACAAAATAACTCACCTAATCTTCATTGCTCTCCGAATCATTACTTTTCAGCGAATATACCGTTTTTATCGCATCTAAAATATCTTCTATTTTTTCCTGATGATTCTTTCTCCATACGTATTCCGCAAGAACGTAAAATCAATATATCCTCACCAATAATTATTAATTTTCGCAAGCAACACACAAACTCCAAAAATCGAATAACGAAACTCAAAGCGTTAAGATTATTCTGTATTAGTTTCAAGGGTTACATACAAACCGCGCATATCACGCGATCACGTTACCTCATACACGAAAAGCACATCATATATACGTAATCAGAACCGTTAAACCAGTTTTGCAAACTTATCACACCACTTTATCGCCTGCTTGGCGAATTTTACCCTCCTTACGGATCTGTTCTCTTTAGCGAAAGAATCTATTTAGCTTTAATCTTAACTAATCTAAACAATTCACATTAAAAAATAAAGTATTTGCTATATATATATATATTATGGTGTTTTAGATATTTTTAAAATTTTACTTGTATAAGCGTAATTTTTTTCTTTTAGTGAAAATGTTTAGTTCTTATAGTGAATCTGTTTTGACTGCTGGAAAAGCTTATTAGCTTTTTTTCCCATCAAGAAAATGATTGACTCTTAATTAACTAGTACTTGAAATATTTAAAGATGGTATTTAAAATATCTTCTTTAATAGGTCACTATGCACCACCAAAGAAAAAGACGTCATTCCATGTCAGATGATGACTGTAGTGATCACTATTCAGCTCGAAAATATTCACCTGATGATCATAGCAGACATCGACGCCACTCTAAGAAAAGACGTTCCAGAAGGTATAAATAATTAAAAACTTTTTTCTTTTCTACACATTGTAATGAATAACTTAATGGTAACATTTGAAAACTTATTGGGTCTTTCTGAAGAAGCAAGTGTAGATTTGTATCTCAGTTTGATTTCTTGTATGTGTAATATGTAATTATCAAAGATTTGTATTATAAATCTAATCTATGAGATAGCAGCCAATTTTGTATTAAATGGACCCTAATTGCTATTAGATCTGACTCAGCCCTTCTAGAAATTATTAAAAACTTTGCAGGTGAAAGTACAGTTTGTTCCGATTGCTGGAAGATTTGCTAGCAAAATACAGTAGACACTTGTTTTTACACTCATAAAAACCAGTAAAGTAGAGAAATAATTTATTAGATTATTTAGATCTAATTTTGTGTGTTTCTCCTCTTAAGATATTTTTATGAAAAAATAGCTTATAACTAAAAATAAAGTACTATTGAAAAATTATTTACAATGCATTGTAAGGAATACAAGTTGAATCAAATTAATCCTCCAAAAAAATCCTTATTTTCACTTTATCATTGAGAAATCAGACAAAATAATTTATCATTCTGTTTATCATTTTTAAAAATATATTTTTCAGTTTATCAGGGAATTACAGCATTTTGTTGTTGGTCTTTGTAAAACATAAGTTTTTTATTTGATATCTAAAACCCTTTTTTGTTTATTATATTATCAATAATTTCATTATTCTATATTCCTTCCATACATATCATATGTGAATCTATATTCAAGAAATCCTTTAAAGAAATTTGAGACAGCCAAGGGATTCTTTATCGGAGTTCATGCATGTGATTCAACTTTTCTCAAGTCATCAGGATAACTGTCTTGGCTTTCTTAGGTTACAGTGATTTCTTTACTAAAGCCTGCATTTTAAAATGTTTTCATTATTGTGCTTTCTTAGACATCATTCCAAGCATTTTGTTAATTAACAAATGCATTGTCCCTTAACTGTCACTTTCATAAGTCTGCTCCAACTCTAAGCCCATGATCATTCCTCACAAAAGTATTCTACAATGAAACTGTTGATTGTATTGATCTAAGACAGAAATTACATTAGGTGGTGGGAACTCAACACAGATGTTTCAAGATTTGGGGCTTCAATGTGAGCAGTGCAGTTTCAATTATCCACATTATCCTTTGGGTCATATTCAGAAAGTAGTAATTTCAGTATTCCTTCTTACTCTTCAATTTTATTCACAGTTCCACTTTTACCACATAATTATCTAATACTTAGAAATCTTTTATGTTTAGATTCATAGCAAAGTTGTTGGATTTTTATTTAATATCATTACCATCAAGAAATTTGCATCTTTTTTTCCCTCCCCAATTAAGCAAAAAAAAAACTTCCTAATTTAAGATGCTTTTTTTCCTTCACACTATTCTCAAGCAAGAATTTTTGCTAGTGGTGTTTCCTTTTTAAAATTGTCAAAAGGATGTTTTTGAAATTCAGTATTTTTTGGCAAATTATTTTGTATTTAATGTTTTTTCATCCAATTCTTATAGAACTTTCTCTTTTTTCACATAGACTTATAAACAGTCATTTCAACAATGATAGATTCTCAACAGAACCAGTTTAATCTTTCTCTCGACAAACGAAACTTTATGGATTAAGTTGAAATTAACCGCTTCCCTTACGCATTTTTTTGAAAAAAATTGCAAAAAATCATCACATTTTTTTATTTTATTATTAAATACATGGAAACAGAACAAAACAAAATAGGTAGGTTTTAAGTTGAATTTTTTATATTTTACAGGTGTAAAAGCATTTAGTTTTAATATTAGTTCACTATCCCGAGTTATCTCGGGCAAATGGACAAAAGTTAAATATTAGTCTTTGTATGATAGTTTTTGGAACAAGGGACAACACAAAGTGATACCTGACATTCTGTACATTGGTATCTGGTCTCTTTTCTTACTGGCTTACCTTTGCAATCTCTTTTTCGGGAGCACAAAGTACACTGTCTCGTTGGATTTGATTTTTTTTCAGTAGCAGGAATAACATCAGGAAAATGCCTTGAGGTTAACCTGAGTGGTGAAGGGCTAATTCTGGGTCTTCCTGATGTGGCAGAAAACTCGTCACGATGATTTTCTGAAATTAGTTTTTCAATCAGTTCCATTCTAAATTGTTTCGGTGATCGGGAACCTCCTGCTTTACAGTACAGGATGTAGGAATTCCACCAGGCCAAATCCAATAAAAGGAAGAAAATCTTTTTATAATACTTTTTCCCTCTTTTTCTGGGTGTAGATTAAGCAGCTAAATGCTGGTCGACTTTATCTACACCCCCCTTTTGTCATTGTAGTCAACTACACATTTAGGCCTGCACTTTGTCTCTCCCAGTTTACTTGTCACATCCTGCATTTCAATTGTATGTATTGTGGAAATTAGACTAACATCCTTTTTATCTTTCCATTTCATTACATTTACTTTCCCTCTTTGATACCCAATAATTTCTCCTTTTTTCAATTTTTTTGTCTTTAGATCTCGAGGTAACTCTTTTCTATTCAATCGGAGTGTTCCACACACATCAGTCTTCCTTTTGACTAACGTATCAGCCAAACACGGCGAGTTATAAAAATTGTCCATGGTAAGGCAATATCTTTTGTCCAGCAGTGGTTTTATAAGAGTCATCACAACTCGGGCTGACATAGGAAGATCATCGAATGAATTATCGAAATTAGTTCCCTTCCCACTGTATATAATAGCATTCCATACGTACCCACTCTTAGATTCGCATAGTAAGAAACTCTTGATTCCAAATCGCGTCTCTTCAAAGGGATGTACTGCACCCACCCGAGTCTTCCTTTATAAAGAAGTAAACTTTCATCTATTGTTATATCTCGTTCAGGTATAATCGCACTCTGAAACTTCTCAAGTAAATGTTGAAGAATTGGCCATATCTTATTTAGTTTTGGACAAGGATGTGTATTTGCATCATATGCATCATTGTTGCTGAAGTGCAAGTTTTGCTTTATCTGACAAAATCGTCTATATGACATTGTAGTTGCAAAAAATGGAGTATTCAACAACTGATTTTTACTCCAATAATCTTGCAGATCTGGTTTTTTTATAACACCTTGGAGAATAGTTATTCCCAAAAAAACTCTTATTTCATTTTGAGAAGTAGAACACCATGGTTTTGAATGCAATCTACGAGCACGCTCTTCTGCATATCGATTTGTTTCGGTTGTAATAATGTCAATCAATTCATTATCAAAATATTTATAGAAAAATTCCAAAACATTACTGATATCAATATTGAAATTCATACCTGCGTTGGCAGTAAAAGGAAAACGAGCAGGTGCAGGTGGCAACTTCGTTTTTTAAATTGTACACCATTGACGAGCTGCCAGCAAATCGTCCGAATCCGAATCACTTGAACTGTCGTCTTCAATAAGGCTACTTACAGAAGAATCACTTCCACTATTTTCAATGTCCACCTCTTCATAATCATTATCTGATAAATCATCGCTTTCGCTATCTTTCATCATTGCCATTATTTTACTTTTTTCAACACAACTATCTTTCTTAGTACACAAGCCGTCGTATACTATACAGTAGGAAAACACGTGACCAATCCCACCAAAAGAACCGCGAAATCAACGAAACTTGACAAACTGCCAGTTAAAGACGAATATTTCCTTCCATTTCCTCCAGGCCGAATAAAACCGTGATAAAACAAATCGTACAGACAAATTCTATTTCACCCGAGTTTTCTCGGGATAATAATTAATTGCAATATATACGAACCCGAAATAACTCGGGATAATCAGGCAAGCGGTTAAACAAAATCTACTA
>JAJQOW010002669.1:0-14209 GCA_037975125.1 Latrodectus hesperus
TTGTTGTATTCACTGGCTGGATAATTTTTATAAAATAAACTACCCATTTTTTTTCTGGCTGGAAGTCCTTTTTTTTATTATTTAATTCTATACCCCATTTCCCCCATTTTGACGAAGTGGAATGCCCTAACGTGGGACTTGGAGAAAACCGGTCCTGCAAGGAAAAAGCGAGGGGAGGAAGAGGAGAAGTGAAGGGCAGAGGAAAAAAGACAGAGGGGCTGCAGGACATCGCCGGAACAAGAGACCCAGTTGGTTTGGGGAGTTCGACGCTTTATTGGAGACTTTGAAAAGTAAAGTTAAAGTTGATAAAAAAAAAAAAAGAAAAGCTGATTGAAAGAAGATGAGCCCTCTCAAATTGCGAAATTAGGAGATGCCTGAATGTCAGCATTGACATCCAAGTTGTCGTCGATCCAAGGCGTTTGCCATACTATTAAAGAAGAACGCTGGACTATTGTGATCAACCAGGTTTTTGAACTTAATAGGCCGGCCTATACCATCGACTGTTTATATATGTAAGTGAATGTTTTTTTTTATTTATTTAATTATACAGCCAGATTTTTTTTTGTGTGGTACCACCATTTACGTAACTTTATTTAATAATTAATCTCACTAGAACAGGCAATCTAGGGTAACTTAATCACTCCACGTGAGTGAATTATCATTTTAATAGCAAAGTTGTAATAAAAGAAATAATACAAATAATTGAATTCATATTATTGTAAATAGATGTGTTATTTTCTTTTGTGAATTAAAAGAAGTTTTGATTACTAAAACAAAGCCAGTTTCTGCTTCTGTTCTTTCAGGTTAGAATCTGGGTAGAAATAAAGACTTGAATAAATACACAACGCAATATTAAAAAAAAATAATGCCCTATTTTAATATAAATTATCATATGTGATCGTTTTATAATAATTGTAATTTTCGACACAACAAAATGGTGCCGTTTAAAGTGGATTTTGAAAAACTGAAAACGGAATAAGATTCTGGCTTAGTTTTAAACATAGCTGACTATTAAAAGATTGCACGTGGTACATCTCCTTATTTAATTATTTACAGTAATCTCATTGTGTTTATTTATTAAGTGAAACATTGTAACTGTTGTGAAAATTGTTGTAAATACTTATATGAATTTCATATATTTACATTAATATTTGCTAAGGTAAATTATTTTTTGAAGGTAAATATTTTTAATTAATGTAATTATGAATAGTGAGACTCAAACCGCTTCGTGTGTTGTGTCAGTAGACACTCCTAATATTGGTGAATTCTTAAATAATATTCCTGTGTTTGATGGTAGTTGTAAAGATGTTTCACTATCACAATTTTTGGATAGAATAGATGAAATTGGTGACCATTGTTCATGGCGCCCGAAAGATAAATTATTAGCTTTAAAATTGAGAATTTCTGGAGAAGCGGAGGAATTTTTATCAAGTCAGGGTGACCTTAAAAAACACGGTTCATATGTAGATGTTTGCACGGCGCTTCGTGATAGGTTTAACTTCTGTCACTCTGTGACAACAGATATCTCTCGGTTAACTACGAGTTATCAGTTACCGTCAGAATCAGCACGAAGATATTTTTCACGAATCGAGGGCTTATCGTATAAAAGCGTTCCTAGTGAACGAAGTAGTGAATTCGAGCAATATAGATTGGATTTATTATTGTCCACGGCAAAAAATGGCCTTAAGCCTGAACTTTTAAGAGGAATAACGCCTTTAGCTCTCACGGACTATAGTGAATTTAAGAAACAAGTCATTCTCTTAGAGGAATGCATTCCATTGAATAGACCGCCAACTACACAGTTTGAAACAGTTCACGCTGTGACTCAAATAAATGAGATAAGTGAACTAAAATCATTAATCAAACATGACACAGAAAAAACTCAGAAATGCAGGGCATGTTCATAAAACAAATTAGTGACCTACAAGCTCAAATAGCTGAATTAAAAGTCAGTCAAATACCAACACAAGATAGAAATCAAAGAATACCTAATTTGTTTTGCGTCAGGTGTAAAAAACATGGGCATGAAGAAGCTACATGCAGAATACCATTTTGTTCCTTCTGCCGTAAAATTGGACACGAAACGCAAAGATGTTGGTATTCCAACAAGCATAACAATTTCCATAAAGGTAGAGATAATAGAAGAAATCATTTAAACTAGCAATAGGGGGAGAGACGGCTGCACCTCGCTACTCCGAAAATAAACCCACACAGGTGCCTTTATTTGTTACATCCACAATAAATGATAAATTGCCAGTAATTCAAATCACAATAAATAATGTAAAAGTAAATGCTCTCTTAGATACAGGCGCATCTTGTAACCTAATCGAACGAAATTTTTTTGAAACTATAGCTTATCAAAGTAGTGTAATGCTCTCACAATGTAAACTCCAAATTAAAGGCATTTCAGACCATGTGCTAGAAATTGAAGAAAAAGTAACTTTAAAAATTAAAATAAATACTAATGAATTTCAAAGCGATTTCTATATTACTAAAGATAGTATTTCAAAAAAATATAAACTAATACTAAGTAGTGATTTTTTTGTACAACATAAAATGATAATTGATTATAGGCAAAAACTATTACACAATACAACTACTTCAATTAAATGGAATTACCAAAATCCTGACTGTGACGAATTAAAAACTAATGTCGTGAACATAGAAGATAACAATAAGTGTATTTTTGGATTTTCCGTTACCAAAATAACTATTTTTCCTGGAACCGAAAAAATTATAGAAATCAAAACAAAAGAAAAATTAAATTCAAATTTAGATTCGGTTTTAATAGAGCCTGCAAATGATCATGCGGGTGATAGAGTATGGGTTGCTCGCTCCGTAAACCCAGTATCTAAGGAGGGAAATTATAAAATAAGGGTTGCAAATACATCAAAAAATACTATACACATAAACAAAGGTTCAAAATTAGTTTCCATTGAACCTTTACAAGTAACAAAAATTGATACTAAAGAGTGTAATACATTTTCCACTGAAGAAATAGGTGATGATTTTGAAGCTTGGGGAGGAAAACTAGATTTTTCGCACCTATCCGAAGATAAGAAAAGAAAATTACTTCCCCTGCTTGAAGAATTTAAACATGTGTTTGCCCATTCTATTCAAGATTTGGAGGGTTGTAATACTATACAACATGAAGTTAATTTGACAGATGATATTCCAGTTAGGCAAAAATTTTATAGGCCTCCTCATCACCTAAAAGAGGAATTAAATAGACAGGTCAACGAATTACTAGACATAGGGATTATTAAAGAAAGCAGTTCCCCTTATAGCGCACCAGTACTTCTCGTCAAAAAGAAAGATGGTTCCTTCAGACTTTGTACCGACTTCAGGAAACTAAATGAAAAAACTGTACCAGACTCTTTTCCTATTCCTAATATAACGGACTTAGTGGACAATTTAGGAAATGCTACTCTATTTTCTTGTATGGATTTATGTAGCGGGTTTTTCCAAATGAAAATTGATCCTAAGGACACCTATAAAGCAGCGTTTGCAACTGAGCATGGTTTATATGAATGGAATAGAGTACCATTTGGTATGCGCAATTCGCCAAATAGTTTTCAAAGATTAATGGAAATAGTACTGTCTGGATTAAAACCTCTTCAAATAGCAGTATATTTAGATGATATCATAATTGCTTCTTCTGACTCAATAGATGAACATTTAAATAAATTACGGTTAGTTTTTAAGAGATTAGAAGAACATAAATTGAAAGTTAAACCTTCTAAGTGCTGTTTTTTAAAGGAAACTATAAACTATCTGGGTTTCACTGTTTCAAAGGGGACAGTTTATCCCGATAAGAAAAACATACAAGCTGTGTTAGATTTCAAGGTCCCAACCACTCGTAAACAAGTTAGAGGATTTCTTGGATTGACAGGGTTTTACCGAAGGTTTATAGAAAGTTATGCTGAAATAGCATTACCTCTAACAAACTTGACGAAAAATGATGTTAGATTCAGTTGGGATGATTCAGCTCAGCATGCTTTTGACACTTTGAAAAACTGCTTAATTTCCGAACCTTGTTTGAAACTACCAGATTTTTCAAAGGAATTTACATTAAGTACTGACGCTTCAAAATACGCTTTAGGAGCTGTTCTTTGCCAAAACGATGAAAATGGCTTCCCACATCCTGTTGCATACGCCAGTAAAAAACTAAAAGATGCAGAAATTCGATATAGTACAGTAGAAAAAGAAATGCTCGGAGCGGTATTCGGCGTTACCCATTTTAAACAATATTTGTACGGAAAAAAATTTATCATCTATTGCGATCAAGCAAGTCTTTCCTTCGCACTCAAAGTGCGAGATCCAACTTCTAGAATAGCCCGATGGGTAATGACTCTGCAACAATATGATTATACCATTGTACATAAACCGGGAAAATTAAATATAACAGCTGATTACTTGTCTAGGGGTGTAAACGCAGTAGAAGTAATAGCTTCCAACTACGATTCTGATTCCACAATGAAACATCGAATTAAAATTCATCAGGAACAGGACCCAAAATGCCAACAAATTATTAATTATCTAAAAAATAAGGAGACACCATCACCTACTCATATGTTATTTTTTGAAAAAAATGATCTTCTTTACTGTATACCAAAAAATGCCCCCAAACATCGTGGTGACACCAAAGATAAATTAGTGGTACCCCTAACTTTAGTATCAGAAATAATGCGTCAGTGTCATGATTCCCCAGTAGCAACCCATCAGGGATTTCAAAAGACTCTGAACAGAATTAGAGAAAACTTCTATTGGGGTAATATGTATAAACATGTTTTAAACTACGTTAAATCGTGTACTTCATGTGTTGAAAAGAGAGGTCATAAGCCCGAAAAACTAGCTCCATTACAGCGCGTTCCAGTCACACAACGACCAATGGAATGCATAGCTATGGATGCCCTGGGTCCACTTCCTCTGACTTATTCAGGAAATAAATATATCTTGGTGATTTCTGATTATTTTACACGCTGGCCGGAAGCATATCCGACACCCGATATAAAAAGTGAAACCGTTGCTAGAGTATTAGAAGATTTTATTAGTCGACATGGTGTACCTTCTCGTCTAATTTCCGATAGAGGCTCTAACTTTATCTCAAAATCCATCTCTGTGGTGTATTCGAAATTAGGTATTGAAAAACACACTACTACTTCATATCACCCTCAGAGTGATGGAATGGTAGAAAAACTTAACTCGACTTTAATTAATTCATTAAGTCATTTAGTAAATTCTACTCAAACAGACTGGGACCGGCATGTACCTTTCGCCTTGCTAGCTCATAGATCGGCACGACATTGTACAACAAGCGAAACGCCATCATATCTCTTGTATGGCAGGGATATCCAGTTACCGTATTCTGTTATGTCTCAACCTATAGCTCATAACTATGCGGATGTCCGAGAGTACGCTGGAGATCTAGTTGTACGTTTACAAAATGCTTTTCAAATTGTCAAAAATAATTTAATAGCTGCAGCAGAAAAACAGGAGACGTATCGCCGTAAGACCGCAGTTGATAAACAAATAGATATAGGAGATGTCGTATACCTATATCTTCCCGAAACAAAAGCAGGGATTTCAAGGAAATTAATGAGACCAAATGTAGGCCCTTTTAGAGTTCTGAATAAACAATCACCAGTAAATTACGAAATAGCATGCATAAAAGAACCTTCAAAAACCCAAATAGTTCATATAGATAGACTTTCAAAAATTAATGATAGAATTGTATTCCCGACTTTACACGAAATTAATTCTACACCTCAGCAATCTACTGACTCGAATAAGGAAAGTAAAAATAGTTACTTCGGGGTTAACGATAGCGTGCAAAGAAAAGGTAAAAAGGCGTTTGTTCTTAGCCCTGTAATTAATCCTCAGAGCAAAAGCTCAACGTCAATTCCAAATAAAGGAGTCTCATCTGTCCCAAAATGTGATGGTGGGATATCTCGAACAATAAAACATAATTATAATACTCGTTTCGCTCGAAAGAACTGTAGCACATAATTGACTGATGAAATGAGTAATACAAACATTAACAAATGATTGTGTAGAGTGTATGTATAGCAATAAATAGTTTTGTAAATATATATATATATATGTTTTTATATCTTGAATTACTTATGTAACTGCTGACTAAAGTTCTTAATTCTAGCAGTCTGTAAGAAGTTTATATTTTAAATTAGCCAAGATTACATTGTGTGGTAAATAAATGTATACTTTATGTGCTATTTCTAATTGGAAATCTTATTAATTATCACTTTATGTATGATTTTAAGTAGAAAACAAAAAAAATGTATTGAACAAATCAGAGCCATGCAAAATAAGTGCAAATGTGTGAATGTGCAAATATGTGAAAAAAAATCTTCGATTTTTTTTTTCCAGGTAGATTATTGGTGTTGTATTCACTGGCTGGATAATTTTTATAAAATAAACTACCCATTTTTTTTCTGGCTGGAAGTCCTTTTTTTATTATTTAATTCTATACCCCATTTCCCCCATTTTGACGAAGTGGAATGCCCTAACGTGGGACTTGGAGAAAACCGGTCCTGCAAGGAAAAAGCGAGGGGAGGAAGAGGAGAAGTGAAGGGCAGAGGAAAAAAGACAGAGGGGCTGCAGGACATCGCCGGAACAAGAGACCCAGTTGGTTTGGGGAGTTCGACGCTTTATTGGAGACTTTGAAAAGTAAAGTTAAAGTTGATAAAAAAAAAAAAAGAAAAGCTGATTGAAAGAAGATGAGCCCTCTCAAATTGCGAAATTAGGAGATGCCTGAATGTCAGCATTGACATCCAAGTTGTCGTCGATCCAAGGCGTTTGCCATACTATTAAAGAAGAACGCTGGACTATTGTGATCAACCAGGTTTTTGAACTTAATAGGCCGGCCTATACCATCGACTGTTTATATATGTAAGTGAATGTTTTTTTTTTATTTATTTAATTATACAGCCAGATTTTTTTTTGTGTGGTACCATCATTTACGTAACTTTATTTAATAATTAATCTCACTAGAACAGGCAATCTAGGGTAACTTAATCACTCCACGTGAGTGAATTATCATTTTAATAGCAAAGTTGTAATAAAAGAAATAATACAAATAATTGAATTCATATTATTGTAAATAGATGTGTTATTTTCTTTTGTGAATTAAAAGAAGTTTTGATTACTAAAACAAAGCCAGTTTCTGCTTCTGTTCTTTCAGGTTAGAATCTGGGTAGAAATAAAGACTTGAATAAATACACAACGCAATATTAAAAAAAAATAATGCCCTATTTTAATATAAATTATCATATGTGATCGTTTTATAATAATTGTAATTTTCGACACAACAATATCAAGAAAGGGCATTTTCGTTGACTTACATTTAAGTAGTATGTATTTGTTACGTTCTCCGATATACGGATATTGAAATGAAAATCATACTATTTACCGGTTATAAAGCCTAAAATCAATGTTCATTTTCTATTCATAAAAATTTTTGTATCTGCGAAAGATTTTTAAATTCCTTATGAACAACGGAAAATACCTATCAGACACATTTAACAAAGACCATGTTAACAGAAAGAATAACTCAAAATTTATAAAAATTTTGGAATTCTAACAGTGTTATAGTCTTGAATAGCTTTTTTTCCCACGAACATTTAGTTATATTTTAAGGTATTAGTACTTTTACCTTTTAAAAATATGTACTTATTTATTATTAGCCTAAAAATAATGTATATTATATTTATAATCATATGACTAAATATAATATAGGGGAAAAATACAGGAATTTATCCTTTCATCCAAATAAAAGATATTGATCGTAAGCATTCATATTTTGTCTTTTGGTATTCAGTGAACAGGTGGAATTGGCAGACATTTTGATGACGTTGAAAGTACATTGTTTTTTTTTATTTTTTTTATTTTTTATTATTATTATTATTATCACGAAATTTTGAAAAGCAGATATTTTGAAGGTATAGGAAAGGAAGAACATATTTTTTCATTTTTCCATAGTGTTTGTTTTTAATATTTTTGTTACATTTGTACTTTTGTCAGAATTATTTATTTAATAAAGTATCTCTATTTATTTAAGGTCATTAAATATATTCAAAATCATTAAAATAATCTCTCACAAAGATCTGTTTTTAGCTTTATAATGATTGCGGTGTATAAAAATAGAAGCAATGAATTTTGCTATATTTAGTTGGAAAACGCTTTTATTTCAATAACACAATTTCAAACTTCATTAAATTCTATTGATAATAAAATAAAAAGCAGCTCATCGAATTATCTAAAAATATACTATTTGTGTCTATAAATGGCAGAAATATATTCAGCATCTCGCTATATTTACTTTTTGGGGGAAAAAAGCTTAATGTAGCGATGTACCATTTTTTAATAAAGTGTAATATTACGATAAAATTTATTGACAAATAAGATTTCATATACTTTAAAATTAAATAAAAAGGTTATAGATAAATAACTTGCTATATCTTTTAATTATAATGCATTCACTTCCTTTAATAATCATTGGACACTAAAATATCAACCGATTTAAAATTTCAACATCCCCAGTAAACTGCTTTTGTTAGTTACCTAAGGAAGGAATAATATTTATTTAATTTAATTTTAAATGTTCTAACATTATAACTTCGTTATTTAACTTAATCTAATACAAATTGTTATATTAAGCGTATCCAATAAAATAATCGCAATATTTTATTTAAAAAGGTTGAGGCAGTTCGAGGCTATTCTAGTTTCGAGAAGAAAAATCCCATCAGCCTAAGCACCACATTTGAGAAAAATGACTTCAAAAGTTTTAAAATTGCGCAGAGCCTCCACATCAGCATAAACGATGCATTAAATTAAATTGAAAGTGACATCACAACTTCTAAATCTTTATCTATCTCTTAAGAAAGAAATAGGGCTCCAAAAGTATCCGCCATAACCTACCTACCTACCTTAAGAAAAATGACATGTCAATAAAAAAATTGCCTTTAATATAACATGAATTTACTGTGAGGAGGTATACTGAAAATAGATTTAAACTCACACGTTCATTTATTTTTATTCACTAAACGAATATGCCTAATTCATACTATGTTATAAAAAATATAGCAATAACAAGGTATTAAATTGAATAAAAAAGCAAATTTAATATTTTACTTTTGTTAAAAGCAATTACATTAAACTTGTGTGTGTGAACATTCATTGTCCGTTTCTTCACTATCTGAATTAAAGAGATTTAACAAGTTCTGGTCTAAATTAGAATCTAAATATTATAATATATATGCTCATTGCATACCTTTTCCTGTCATATAATCTCTTTATCTGAGAAACATTCTTCTACTACAGAAAAATTCCCAATACTAATATTATAGGCAATAATTTTGCTCATTTCTAGACATTTCCAATCAATTTTATAAACCAAAGTAAAATAATTTTAAAATGCACATAAATGCCGCATCGTGTGTGCACAGGGTTACTTCCCTATACCTAACACAGAGTTCTATTCTAACTATTTAAGTGGAAGTTTCTTGATGGCTGTCTTTGTAATTTAGAAGCAGGAACCCAATAGAAGATCCCCAATAATTTAATTTACATTCCCCAGAATTCATTTCACTTGGAGGACATTGCGAACAAGACTTTAACGTGCTAAAGACACCATTAGAGAAACATCATGGATATCGAATTAAGTTGAGATTCGAACTCACTGTCTTCCAGTAAGAGCTTCAGTGGCTCAGCGGTTTTCACACTGCTTCTCGTAAAGATCAGCATAGTGAAGCATCATTTGACGAGGGCACTGATTGGGAGGGTGACCACATTTTCCCCTCACTGGATTTCTAGAACTTTATGGGTTAATATGTAACATTAATATGTTACGTCCAAAATCCTTTCGCAGGTGTGGCGTGGATGTAGAGAGGAAAATGCCAGATCAGGTGTAACTTTGTCTAATGACCGTGGTTCAAAATTATGAGGCGCTGGTTGCCGGGCGAATATTCCAAACCTTTAACCTTAAGGTATAGTTTGGTGCTCGCTTTTTCCTCTATGTATGTATGTCTTCCGATAAAACGACATTGTTACCAACTAGGCCATAGCGTCTAATAAATTTCGCGTCGTTAGAAATTCCACATTCTAAAAATGTAACTTTCAAACAAATAAAAGCAATATCATTTTTTCCGAAAATTACGATAATTATTTCCATGTATTGGAAATTAACAAATTATTGGGTAATTTTTAAATGTTTAAAGCTCTCGAATTAGATACGTATTCAAAAATTATAGTTATATTTAATGATATTTTTTTTAACCACACGATAAAACGAATAAATATGCTTATCTTTAGCTATCGAAAAATTTTGTTTAATTTTTAAATGTAATAGTTTGACATTTACTGGTCTGACATTGCAAACATAATAGTATGGAATTTTATTCTTAATACTTAATTTTAATAGTTCTTTCTTAGGCATAATTTCTTACATTTTTTCAAGCAGTTCAAGTTAATTTGATAAAAACAATTTCGTTAAAATATTAAAATAAATTGAAAATTGTGAGGAATATCTTGCTTAAACTATTGGTATATATATATATATATACATATATATATATATATATATATATATATATATATATATATATATATATATATATATATATATATATATATATATATATATATATATATATATATATATATATATATTGTATCAATAAATTCAAATAAATATAAATAACAATTGATTTTAATTAAAATGTGATTTTAGAGCATTTAAAGATAAAGCGTTTAAAAATATACACAATGTCTGTTATTTCTGTTCTAAATGTTCTCAATTGCTTATAGTCCAATAAAGAGTGTCCATTTTAATATCTGCTAAATCAACTTAATGTAATGATCCGAATACTTTGTCTCATTTTAAGACATATTTTAATAATGAAATCAGATTGCTCATGCGCATACTTTATTTTGTGAAGAACTAGAAAAAAAAAATCGGCGTATGATTATTTATTTCTCTAAGTCTATTGTATAACACTCAAACCTTTTTTTTATGCAGTTGACAGGGACTGCATAAAAAGAAAACGCGGATAAAGACTAGGTGCCTGTGCGGGTGATAAAAATAGTAACTATTAATGATACATTTACTTATAAGTATAAGGAGGTCCTGGGTTCGAATCCCGGTTCGGGCATGGATGTACTTTCTCTCTTTATCTATCCTGTCTTTGTCCTTTCCTTGTATGAATGAGGTGTGGATGGTTGCCTACCCTATAAACGGGTTCCTATGGCACGTGTGTTGAGCAAAGTCGTACTTTCAACTTCATGGTGTTCTGATTAAACGAAAGACGCTCCAAATTGACTTAAATTCGCATAGCCAAGGCATGGCGAGCTTGGCTTGTTCAAGTGTCATTAGTAACAACAACAACTTATAAGTATTTATCAAAATATTTGATAGAGTAACTCGTTTGTGTGGATTGCATTAGATTTGTTAGTTATTGTTCGTTTCTCTCAAAACAAGAAAAAATAATTGGATTTTAGATAATGAGATAATGTACAAATTAAATATCGTATCTCCATTTCAATACTGAATAACAAGCTTAAAAAAGCTTTAGTCATATGTTATAAAATTAACCAAAAAGAAAATTATTATTTTCAGCAAGTACCACCATTTCGATAGAATTCACAAAAAAGAATATTAAATGAAATGAAAAAACTGTTCAATGAAATGGCGGATTTATTTTTAGAAAAATTAATCTAAAATATGCAGAGATAATCAACTAAAATTTGAAATAATGTTAATATATACTATTAAAATGTAAAATTTATTAATAAAAAAGTAAAAAAAATGAATTTTATTGTGCAGTTATAATTTCAAGCTATTATTTCATGTAATAAAATTTTAAAGAATGTTTCACGCGCTACTTAAGCTAAGCTTACACCATTGTCAGCATTCACACTCGAAAAGTGCATTACGTATTTTAATCTGTTATCTAATAACGCGAATCTAATATTGTTATCTAATAATGTGATACTTTCATTGACTCGTAATATATAAGCCTCATTTGCTTATTTCTCTTTTAATAGTTGGTCTGCATATTAATGTCAAAGATTGAAAAAGCTTGAAAAGATTTCTAGATCAATTTAATGGAAGCTAAAAATTGACTAATATCAAATGAGCTTCATAAAAGTTATTTTTCATTAGCAAAATGAACATTTTAGAATTCGGAATTATGATGATTTACATAAAAAAGTCGAAAATGTTGTAGTAGCTACTTATGACACTTGGACAAGCTAAGCTCGCTATGTCGTTGGTTATACGAATTTAAGCCACAAGGGTGCGTCTTTCGTTTAACCAGAGCACCACGAAGGTGAAAGAACGACTTTGCTTTAAATTCCTGCGATAGATGGTCCACCAGAAGATCCACTCCCTCGATTTTGATTTTAATCTGCAGGGGGAAGAAATTTTCTCCAGACCATTACACCCATGGTAACTGCACAACGACCAACTACAGGGCATTCGATTCCGCAGATTTAACAAGCACGTATATCGCATGTACTCGGTGGGTCATTGGCGGCATTGAGAATCGAACGCAGCCTTTCCGGACAGAAGGCCGATGCCCTAACCATTAATCTACCACAGCCCATAGACGAAAATGTAAACTTCCGTTATCGCTTATATTTTTTGCTGATAAAATGTAGAATACGTTTTTGCTTGAATAAATTTTTGAAGACTCTAGAATAACAGCTTTTGCTGGTAAAATAAAACATAATTAAAAAGTTAATTAATGGACTGTGAGATAGGGCTTAAATTAATGAACCATGATCTATACTTTCTCGGACACTTATTTAAATATTTTAATTGTATGACATACACCACACGCGAATAGTCGTAATTTAATTTTTATTACCTGGTTGCATAATTTACTTATTTCATAACATTTAAAACTTTTGATAGCACAAATTAGTATATTTACCATACACTTTTGTTATTAACATTCAAATTATGTTTGTATTTAATAATTAAAATTTATAAGACAGATATTTAAAAAAATTACAATATTTTTTTTGCTAGATAACCGCAAAACAGACCCAAGTTGCTTTCATGATTTGTCTTAAGCAACATTATGAATAATTTTGTAATTTATTAATTTCCAGAAACTTAATTTTCCTATAAAAATATATATTCTGTTGATCACTCTTACATAATTTATTGAAATAATTTTAATTCTTCTAGAAACAATAAAATAAAATTGTATTTTAAAAGTATTGTAACTGAGAGAGTGTAAAAAAAGCATATGGTCTTGAAAAAGAGACAGCGTATTCTAATGTTGTTGCCGTGTGCCAACTACGCTGGCATTATGGGGTGCGCTCTGCTTCACTTTTCCAACTGAACCAATTTTTGATGTGGAGTCCGACTTCCTCAGTACACACATGCCATAGGTACCCGTTTATAGGGTAGGCAACCATTCAAACCCATTCATACAAGGAAAGGACAAAGACAGGATAGATAGACAGAGAAAGTACATCCATGCCCGGAACTAGGATTCAAATCCAGGACCTCCCCATCCGCAGTCAGGCACGCTGACCACTAGACAAGTTGTATTCTAATCTTTACAGTTATTACATTTATATAGAGTTCCAGTGGCTCAGTAGCTTCACGCCGCTTCCCATAAGCTCAGCAAAGTGAAGCATCATTTGCCACGGGCAGTGGTTGGGAGGGTGACCACGGTGTACTCTCCTTCACAGGGTTGCTGGAACTCCGTGGGTTGGGGACGTGTCCACGTTAATCTGTGACGTCCAATGTCCTTCCTCAGGTGTGGCCTCGTCACCTGACCGTGGATCAAAATTACGAGGCACCTTAAAACATAGCAAATTCATACTTTCACCTTCGTGGTGCTCTGATCCAAACGAAAGACGCTCTTTGACTTAATTCGCACTGCCAAAGGCAAAAGCGAGCTTAGCTTGTCCAAGTGTCATAGGAAAACAACAACAACAAACATTTATATAGGACAATCAAGCTCCTTTTACAGACATTTTTTTCGCACATAAATATAGTAGTACATGTTTATAACGGTTGCCTTTTAAAATGGCAAATTCGGTTTTAACACGTTACTTTTTACATTTTTTACCCCAATGCCCGACTGATCTCAGTATTTTATCCATTCAGAGCTACAAGGGGCGAAGGTGATGGCATCTTACTCTGTGGGGCATCCAGTGGAAGGGTCATCTTTGT
>JAJQOW010002670.1:0-14178 GCA_037975125.1 Latrodectus hesperus
ATTGTTGCTCCCGGGTTCGAGATTTTAGGAATCACTACAAACACATTCAAATCTAAAACAAAATTCATTAACTGAACAGAAATAAGAAATATTTCAGTTTCCTGTTCAATTATGAAAACCAGAATACCAGAAATGAAAAATATTTCATTTGAAGTTGAAGAAAACTTTTAGCTGATTTAGTTACGGACAGCCATGTTGCTAGCCGAATGGTTAGCGCTCTTGTCTTGGTTCAACAGCTCTTGGGTTGGAATCGCATCTTGGGTATGGGTGTTTGTAGCGGTTCGAAGTATAATTTAAACCGTAGGTTCCAGTCTAATTAGCTCTCGTGTGCATAAAATGACCGTTGCGCAACAAAGAATCCATCAAGTTACGAATAATACTGAAAAGAAATAATAGAAATTTATTACAATATTATTATAGGGGGATAAAATCATAAATGATTTTCCAATACAAGTTTAAGAATTCAAATTTTTGTCAGGTATTTTGCACATTCTTTTAAGTGAAAATTTTATGTTTAACAATTTAAAAAAACTAATTAGGCTTCGTGTGTCAAAACATAATCATTGAAACCAAATAACACAAATTAAAACCAAATGAACCACTAAATCAAAACTTTCTTTTCCTAGATATATTAAGGTTTATATTATTTTCCTGCCGACCGATGGCTGAATGGTTAGCGTTCCTGGCTCCCGAGCTATGGGTTCTGGGTTCGAATCCCGGTTCGGGCATTGTTGTTTCTTTCCTTCTCTGTTCCCTCTATGTTTCTCTATCCTTTCTTCCGTGATGATATATGAATGTGGCCCACCCTATAAACGGGTTTGTGGTGGTATGACGCGGGCAACGCTACTCGCCTCCGTGACTTGGTTCACAGCTGGGTAACGACAAATGAGTAGCAGTTTCAGGCCTTGTTGTGGCATAGGCTTAGTCACTCAAGTGTGTTCCCGCCATTGGAAAAAATTTTTTTAAATGATTACTGTAATTTCAACCGAAAATAAAAATAAGGATTATTGAATAGCTCCATTTAAGAAATTTCAATTCCTAAATGTTGTCCTTTTAAAAAAAAATTGTTCCTTATATAAAGAAATAATCTTTTATTAAATACAAAATGTAATGCTTCATTTGCTAAAATGAATTCTTGGTAAAAATAAATATTATAGTTAAAGTAGTGACATTTGGCGATTATTTTTCAGCCATGCTGTAGATAATGTAGGTATTAGAGTTTGGTTCGCAACCCTAATGTACGCCAATTGGTTCTTTGTAAAGGACAACAACCATATAAGAAATCTAGATTAAGATGGCGGCACTTTTAAATCGCTAACGCTAATGATATGTAAGGATACAGTAATAGTATTAAGATTATTTTAATAAGAAATTTTGTTCAAGGAAAAATAAAAAAATAAAAACTTTTATTTTTATTTATTAATTTTGAAAGAATTTTTTGAATGAGAAGAATTCGTACTGTTTGGTGCAGCACAAGCACCCATTTTTATGAAAAACTGAAACATAAAATCCTTAATGAATAATAGTAAACAAACGTTTCAAACGTAAACAAGTTTGTAAATGTTTTATACCATGTTTTATGGCAACCACAATGCTTGTGACAGGTCGAGAAGACCACGAGTCAGCTCCCCTTCACAAAAGCGTCATGATGACCTAAATACATAGTAGTGTTCCCAAAATAGAACTTTTCGCTAAATTTTTATTGGTTTCCATCGCTATGACGCAATAAATGCTAGGTTTCCAGATAAATAAAAAAATCTGCCAAAAAAAAAATCAAACTCCGAATTTGGCATACTGGATTATATGGCATCTGTGCCTTACAAATAAAGTTTTTATCTCTTAGTTACAACGAAGATACAAGAAAGTTCTGCTTTTCTTTCAGATTTTGAAAATAATTTTCAAGGTTTACAAAATTCGACGACATATTTTCATGCTGATAAAGGCTGACGCGCGGGCGGGATAATATTTAAATACCCAATAGTCATTAGAGTTAATTAAATGAAATTTACAAATCAAATTTGTGCCATTTGCATTTTTACTTTTATATTTAAGGCTGGGAAATTCTGTTATAGAAATTGGAGCTTACTGAATATCATGTGTTGATATGGATATATATTATATAAGATTAAATCACATATAAATTAAAACCTGTATTTTATGCGAAAACGTTCGACAGGATATGATAGGTACATATCTTTATATTACATAATCTTTATATGAATTCTGAAAACATATATTGCCTTCGGTTCAACAGTTCGTGGGTTCGAATCCCATCTTGGGCATGGATGTTTGTAGTGGTTCGGAATCCACTTTAAACCGTAAGTCCCGGTCTATTTAGCCCTCGTGTGCAAAAAATGACCGTTGAGCGACAAACAAACAAACTGAAAACATATATATTTGCATTTTACTAATTTGTAGAATTCAATCTAAAATACATTGAATAGCCAAAATGATTCTATTAAACATATCTACTATTTACAAATATATTTATCGGTGCTAAAATTCCTTACTTTATTTATTTTGAAAGAAGTATAAATTTAATTTAAATTAAGTAAATGTTTTTGGTAAATTTATTTGATGACTGGAAAAAATCACTAAATTATACCACTTGCCTGTATTTTGCTCTTGTTAATTTTAGTTGTGAATTCTTAAACATTAAAAAATATATTTTATTAATTTAAAAAATAATCTTTATTAATTTACTATTTCTACTTTGAGAAACAAAGTCATTCATTAACTTTCATGTCGAAAAAACGTAACTATCATTATTTTTAATTTTGCATTTTCAAATATTGCTAATTAATTTTTGTAGCTTATAATTTCGGTACTTTTCCATTATAACCCCGCTTATGATTTTAAAGAAATAGCATGTTTATTACGTAGAAGAGAAAATAATATGACTTTGACACGATTATTTTATTGCTTCAAAATTTTATTTTAAATAGAATATATACCAATATAGATTTTTTTGAGCAAAAATTGACTAAAAATTGATAAACAATGGTAAACAAACTAAACGTTGAACGAAACTAAAGCTAACTGATGCAAAATATTGCTTGGTTATAATTTTGTCGGTTAAAAGGAGCATTATAGTCACAAATCAAAGAAGGCAAAAAAACAGCCAAATATAGCAAATTTTAATTTTGTTCCATTGAAAAATGAATTCTGTTAAATTTTACGCTATCTATCAAGGATGCGATTGTTAAGCATTTTTTACTAAAAATAAACGTTGGCGTTTAGATAAGTTTTGTCAGTAAGTGATAATTATTTAGTGTATAAAATATAAGTATAAAATGTTTGTATTTATTTTTAGTAGTTTCTTAAAACGTAAACTTTTTTTAATAATACACGATGCATGCAAATGGAACGTTTACGACAGTAAATTACGATAATTTTCTCTTTCCCTTTACGACAGCTATCGTACGGTGTATGGTGGAAAAGTGCCATAATTTTTAATCATTTTAAATAAAATTTTATATTTTTTAAATTAAAATCGTAGCGAGGACAAACATGATTTAAATTATTTTGCCCCTAACTTGGTTCGATTTATTTGCAAGAAAAACTAGAATAACGGCAGTAAGTTACAAAATATAAATGTTTTAAAAAAATAATAAAATTCCATGTATATACTTATGTACAGTCCACACTTTTGGTTGACGGACTCAACTTTTTCTTGCTAGAATTTTTTTTTTTGCGCAAAAAAATAAATAAATAAATAAATAAAAATAAAAAAATAATTAAAGAATTTTGTTAAAATTATGAAAGAAATTACATTTAGTAAGCCCTATTTCCAGTTTCGGTCGGTGTTAACTAATCCTAATATTTCTAGATTCATATGTATATTGATTGATATTTTGGTGTAAATAATTTCGAAATTCTAACGTTAAATTTTTCTCAAAAGAATAAATTTTCAAATAAAGGAATTCCAAATCGAAAATCTCTTTCAGAAATCTTGCCCATTCTAAGAATGGATTATTAAGTCACGTGAGTAACGACGGGTCATTCTGTGCAAAGGGAAGAAGGCTGAGGTACGCAATACCGAAATCAAAATTCTCGAGACAGGAAATAGAACAATGGAACTTCCGCCCTGATCTTTGTCTCACTTTTCTTGTCTCTGTCTGCGGCGGCTTCTTTCATTTTGCGGCATTTAATTGCTCTCGATTTATCGAGTTATTTGTATGTTCAGTTGTGGCAACGTGAATCTGACTTAATTAAAGCGGTAAGTTTATCAGGTTAATAAAGGCGTGAATTTATTTACTTATTTTTTCATCGTTACTTCATCTGGGCACGAGAGTTTGTTTTAAAGCAGAGACGATTTTCCTTGTGTTCGGTTTTTCACACGGCTTACTCATTTGCGCGATCGTATTGTTCGAAGTTCGTCGACCTGTTATCAATTATTTTTTTAAGAAGAAATTAAAAAATATTTGGTGAAACAATATTTTCTGTAGCAGCGTGAGAATTTTTTTAACCGAACTAATGTTCTTTAATTAACCGGAAGTAAATTTGTAGCTTTTTATTTTGGAATATTGGATGTAGGCTATATTATAATATTTCTTTTACTTTTTTTCATATAACATTATTTGGGGTTGAGTTTTTTCATAATTTTTGGCGGGGTGATAATTAATGTTATATATTCTTCTTGTTGTCAAACGTCGACGGGAATTATCAAAAAAAGATTATTTCCAAATTATACTCTACAAAAAAAAGTATTTGGTCCAAGTGAAAGATATATTTTGCATTTGTAAAAATGTTTTTTTTTTCGTGACAAATCTTTTTTTTTTCCAACGGCGGGCACACTTGGGTGACGAACCCTATGCCACAACAAGGCCAGAAACTGCTACTCATTTGTCGTTACCCAGCGGGCACCTGTGAACCAAGTCACGGAAGCGAGTAGCGTTACCCGCGCCATACCACCACAAACCCGTTTATAGGGTGGGCCACATTCATACAACATCACAGAAGAAAGGACAGAGAAACACAGAAAGAACAGAGAAGGAAAGAAACATCCATGCCCGAACCGGGATTCGAACCCGGGACCCACAGCTCAGGAGTCAGGAACGCTAACCACTCAGCCATTGGTCGGCTTCGTGATAAATTTTGGTTATTTAAAATTCCCAAATTTTAGGCAATTTTTATGCGCACGATTAGCATATGACACAAAATCGCTGCGATTGCATATTAAAATTTTAAGCTGCATTTTTCCTTGAGTTACTAAAAGTAGAAGAATGTTAAACATATTACAGTTGAACAAAACTTCTTCCATTAAAGAATTTTGGTAACTTATCTGCTAAAATAAAAATATCCTAACTTCAAGATTGCTGCTTATTTCTACTTTCGATTTTAGGTGCGTACCATTCACAATTTACTAATCACCATCTTAACAAATTTCTGCTAAGTTTTTAAAGTTACATAAGTATGAGTTCGAAAGTTCAAAATATATAGTTTTGTTGTGATTTGGGTATATTCGTAATAAAATTTGTTAAACCGCTGTTATTAAATATTTATCTTGTTCTAAATATGGATTTCAAATTTATTGCATAAGTATCATGATAATTTCCCTTATATTTAAACGCAATAAATTACGTTAAGTTTATCTGAAATATCCAATATATATATGTAATCACACTAACACAAATTTGAAATCTAAATTAAATATTTAATTTTGCTCATCTATGCATAATTTTTTTTGCAATATACCCGCAAAATTACTTTGATTTTATATTTCTGATCAGTGTTAAAAACCATGAATTATCTTCGTTAGCAGTTTTACTTCGTGATAAATTTACTCAAAATTGTGTGTACTATGTGAATAAATGTCTGGATATAGAACACAATCATTCATTTTTGAAAATTCTTTGTTTGTTTGTTGCCCATGACACTTGGCAAGTCAAGCTCACTATGCCGTTGGCTGTGCGATTTAAGTCAACAGGATGCGTCTTTCGTTTGGATCAGAGCAACACGAAGGTGAAAGTACGACTTTTGCTCTTTTTAAGGTGCCTCGTCATTTTAAGCCACGGTCAGGTGACGAGGCCACACCTGAGCTGGCATCCTCCTCTCCACATCCACGCCACACCAGCGGAAGGACTTTGGACGTCACATATTAACGTGAACACGCCCCCAACCCACGGAGTTCCAGCAACCCAGTGAAGGAGAGTACACCGTGGTCACCCTCCCAACCACTGCCCGCGGCAAATGATGCTTCACTCTGCTGAGCTTACGGGAAGCGGCGTGAAGCTACTGAGTGCAATAGTAAATATATTGATAAATGTAATTTTTTTGTAGATTTCTCGATTTTTATACTGTCGAATTTGATTTATTCTCAAACTACTAAAAATTGAAATGTCTAACAAACATAGACGCTGTTGCGACGATAGTTATCTGCCCAGTTAACATCAATGTTATTACATTCACTAATCGGGAATTGATTATCCAATTATCCTCTTCCGTGGAAAAGTGGTTGGCCAGCACTTTTTAAAGCATAAGGTCTCGGGTTTGATCCCAGCCACTGTTGGACGATGTAAGATGAATGTTGCGCTTTTCTGCTTTCTACACGCACATCTATTGGGGACGGGGCCGTGTTGGTTAGGGCGTCGTTCTCATTATCTTAAGGTAGTGAGTTCAAATGACCAAAAATCCGTCGCGTTCACCAAAAGCGGCTGATGCACGTTAAAATTGGGCCTGGTCGCAATGTCCTCCAAGTGAAATGATACCTCTGGGGGCATGCCAAATATTGGGGGTCTTTTGCTTGGTCCCTGACTCAAAATCACGAAGACTCCACCCGACTGCTTCTATCTAACTGGTAGACCCCAACTGAGGTACAGGGAAGCATGCTGCCGCCACAACATCCATTAGGGTGGGTGCTTGGGAGTTTTCTGGTTTTCCTCTTTTGTGAATCCCGGGTGGCCATTTACTCAATATACATTGAAATGCCTTAGAACAATCCTTCAGCCGTTAGACTGACCCCTACGTGGTGTCAAAAGCGTTGACAACTCTATTGTCGCAGTGGGTCCCCGTGGCACCACATTCGTTCCCTCATTTTTACTTAAGATTCGAAATTGCATGCGATTTCGAAAATTCTCATTCAATTGTTAATTACACCGGCATATGGGTGGACATATGGATCAAGGATCTCATCCCAATATCTCACACCCGTCACAGTTACTCCCTGGAACACACGCAGGTCAGTGTGACCACCCAGTGCGATTCCTGCACAAATAATTATTTTACCAACACGGTAACTGTGTCTTTCCACAGTGTTGATTTGTGTTTTATTTACTCCAGATCAGAACATTTCCTCAATCGCTCTCCCGCGTGAATCTGGACTCGTCTGTAAAAAGTCAGAAGCTGCCTGATGCCGGAATTTTGTTTTCTTGCCCAAGATAAGCGGGATCTTCTCTGTCGTCCGGTGAGGGAGATACATAAACTGCTTACCTTTCATAAAGACTTGTATGGTGAAGATATATTCGTACCATAGTAATGAATGTTCTTCTTTTTGGTGCTACAAAGTGGCCTGCAACAAATTGTGGCCCAGAAATGTTTCTTCTCCTTCAGGCTGAAAGATTTATAAACCTACAACTTCTACAAGTGTTGTAGTTCGTGATCGGTTTGCAACATGTCTTCTGGATACAGAAGCTTCGTTTTGACATTGATTCCAAAGATGGTGGACCACATTGAGAGACGCATTAAGACGCCTTGCAGCATCTACTTGTAACATCCTCATTTCCATTCATCCGACCGACCGCCACCTTATCAAATCGGGCAAACGGTTTCTCTCACGTATTGCGGGACCCCACTGACTATTGTCAATGAATCTATTAACAGAAGTTGAAAAATCAACAAAAGTTACACGCGTAATTACGAAAACCTGATGTTTGCATAATTTTCTCATATATACTTGTTCTTTTCTATCAAAAAATGTGATAGTTAGCGCTTTTGCATAAATTAACTAAAGTTTGTTTCCATCATTTACATAAACTATAAATTTTATTGCTCTAATGTCATTTTTTTATTTAGTGTACTTCGAAAAACGTGTTTTTTAACTTTTGCAGGTCAATGTATTTCAATGTCTTTAATATAGCGTGTTTTATCACATTCAATCATTTTATCGCTCAATATAAAATTGTTACGAAACATATAAACAGTGTAAATATTTGTATGAATAACTTATATTTTGTTTAATTATTTGTTTTAGTGTGTAATTTGTAAAATTATTATCTAAACATCGCTCATTCTATGAAAATAGCGACTTTTTCAAAGCTAAGAAATAAGTTTGTACACTCTAAGACTGCTTGGCCACATATGATATATTTGGCGTCAGAACATACCTCAACATTTTCGAAGTTTCGAGCTGGTAAGGACCAATAGAAGCCGAGTTTACTATAGCCTTACTATAGGACTGTTAGAAAACTTCTAGGACCTACCCTGAGGCTGTATAAATATCGGCCTCAGTCAATCAATGTTGAAAGTCAAGCTAGAAGTCAGATGCCGGAATCATCATCAGCTCTCTGTAAGTTGCTGTGTTTAGTTTCTACATCATAGAATCTGTTTGGGTTTTTAGCCTTTGTAAAAGCTCCGAGCTGAAATAACTGTAGTTGTAACTGATGTAACTGTGAATAAAATGTTTAGAAGAAAACTAATCTTTTTTTCTGGATAATTACATCCTTGTTATCATTAGAAAAAAACTTATGAAACTAATGAGCAATTTAAGCCATATAAATGCAGACATATTCTTAAAAATACTTTACATTTACTATTTCATAGGCTGATTTGCTTTTAAATAATTTTATGAAGCATTAGATATCGGTTGTGTTAAAGATACCCGACATCTATGTTCACCTATTATTAGACACAAGTATATAATTCCATTTGCAAAAATCGTAAGGTACATATAATCTTAAAAACCCATTAAGGTCAAAGAATCCTTTTTTAACATTGAATAATGTAAATTTTTATGTATTTATTAATCCTATAATTTCTGCTTTTGGACTTTTTGGCTATCTATGATCTCATAGATCTAGTTCCACTAGACCAGATGGGGATTAGTCCCACCACCACCACCAATCCTATAATTTGTATTTAGTAAGCCTTTCCTCATGCATATAGATCCTGATTTCCATATGATTTTGAATTCCACTCCGCCTTTTCTTAAATCTTGTAATTATGGATAGAATGCCGAGCGGACACTATTTGTTTGAGAGTTTGCTGCCTGTGCTTTTTTCGTTATCTTCCAATTTTGTTTTCGGTCATATTACCGAAAACAAAATTGGAAGCAAACAAAGGGCACAGTACATATAGGTCCAAGGTTTCATAGCCTAAAAACTTTCTGGCTGGCCAGTTCTCTATGTCTATGGCCTATCGAAGATTTCTGTTCTCCGATTGAAGAAATATTAGCCATAAATGCAGCCCATACAGTCAGGTCAGAATAAACACAGGTTAGTACCACTCAAGAAAATGCTCTCATTCACTTCCTTAAGCAAACCTGTAAGTGATATTTTTGTCTTCCTCCCATTACAGAAAATCCCGCTTTCATTTAATTGATATTTACACGGGAAGTAATTTCTGAAATAAATTTGGTTTTGATACCCCTCTTGTCTACTTTGGTGTTGTACTTTCGATGACCAACATTACATAATGTTGTTGTTGTAGCTTATCCCCGACTGGCGTGACAGTACCATCACACCAGCTCCATGTCAATCCAAAAATAGTCAGTCTTTCAAACACCACCTCCGGTCTCAACTCCATGTCTCCTCTCTCACACCCAATGCACTGAAAAATATGAGATGGGGAGGCCTGAACCACTCGACATTTGGGACAGAGAGGGTAGACCTTGGTACCAGAGATGTGTCTCTGAGCAAGCAGGTGGCCACTTCGCAGTCTTGTCAAAGTCATTTGGCTGCATCTCTTGTGTTTACCCACTAGTGCGGAACCAGGATGTTTGCATGTGTACCATTCGTGGGTAGGAATGGTATCCCTAAAAGTAGCATTGATAGCCATCCTAACTCTAGAGGTCAGCTCTGAGGACGACAAGCAGTCTCCAATGATGATATTCTGTAGGCTTCCATCCTTGGCTAACTGATCCACAACTTCGTTCCCATACACATTAACATGAGATGGCACCCACTGGAAGACTATGGTACTGGCTTTCAAATTAGTAAGATGTTGTACTATTTAAGTTGTTGTTATGTCACCATGCCGCCACCACTGGGCCAGACGTTGTATGGAGCTTCGGCTATCACTGAGGATCCAGATATCAACATTACATAATTTATAATTTAATATCTGATGTTTTTGAATATGTCAACAACAGCAACCAGTCTGAAATTAGCCTTGAAATGATAATCAAATCGTAGGATACTGAAATAAAATATGTATTATTTGACCTTTGAATATATGTCCGGGTTTCAATTGAAGATTGTTACATAGAATGGAATTTGTATTGTTGGTCTCTAGCTAATTTAAAATAAAAACTTTTAAAACTTTGAATTTGTGAACTTCGATAAAACTTTGAAATTATGATTTTTTAGCTCCTGTAAAGTTGCCTATACTGCGATGTACTCAATTTCAATGATGTAACATTCCGCCCCAGAATAAACAGCTAGTACCACTCAAGAAAATGCTCTCATTCACTTCCTTAAACAAACCTGTAAGTGATTTTTTTGTCTTCCTCCCATTACAGAAAATCCCGCTTTCATTTAATTGATATTTACACGGGACTCGCTTTAAGAATGGAAATACAGTGACTCCTCATAAATCCGCGAACTCAATTAAACCTGACTTTAATTAATCTAAACACCCATTCCCAAAAATCTCCGGTTTATTCTCGAAATTCCCGAGTAAATTCCTGTGATTCAAAATTCCCGGGAATTTTACTCCTCAAGGTGTGGTCAGAGAAGCTGAGCCTGGACCATAGTATTTAAAGTAGTTTTTCCATCTGACTGCAAGTAAAATAATGCGTGTACATGCAACATTTAATTTTTTCTTATACAGTTCTATATTTCATTCTCTTGAATTCAATATACAATTTTTATTGTGTACAGTTGTATATGTACCTTGACTAATTTTATAAGTTATTTTGTTTAATCCGTACTCTCATTAATTCTGACGACCTGGGTCCCCCCCACCTTATTAGTCCGGATGAATGAGGATATATATTATACTACTGTATGATTATTTTTCCATTTACAAAACAGTCATCCATGCACAGCGTCTAAGAGTAGAAAGAAATGATTTACCACCCTTGCTTCCATACTCTCACAATGTAATTAAAAAATGGTAATTAATATTTTTCACACTCACAATTTTTGAAAAATATTGATTTTACCCATTGCAGCGCAAGTATTTACTTTTGCACTACACGCTTCCTGGAAAACGCGGATGTGAATTAAATACCGAATTCTATATTCAATAACTTCATTGCTAGAGATAATTTTCACAACGGTTCAATACCTCATTTTCATTCATTCACTCACTCACTCACACACACACACTTTCTTTTAAGTTGATCTATATGGGAGATCTTATTTCGAGATACAAAACAGTTTTTCGAATTCTATAAGCTAGGTAAAGGCCTGTTTACACGTTCCGAGTTTCTCGTCCGAACTTCCTCGGAACCCGTTGCCATCGCGAAATCGGAGTGTGTAAACACGTTCTCGGATGTCGAGCTCCGATCTCGGAAAGCAGTAAAACATGTTCTACTTTTCCATCCGAGATTTTCGTCCACAGCCAATCAGCTTTATGGAAGAGTGACGTCATCGAAGAACACGAAAATCGAATTTTTCACTCGAAGAATTTTCTTCGTCAAACAGTTGTTTCCTTTGTGGGACATTGACAAAATGAATTGGGCAAAAGAACAAATCGAAATTCTAATTGAAGAATATAAAGGGTAGACGTATTTATGGAAAGTAAATTCTGTTGATTATCACAAGAATTTCAGAAGCAAAGGATACGTAGAGCTGTCTGCTGTATTAAATATATCATCAAACGAAATTTAAAAAAAAAAAAAAAATTATGAAGCCTATTCTTATGTGAACAAAAATATTTTCTTCTATTAAAAATTAATAAATAAGATTTAAATTATTGTAATTAATTTGCATTTTCTGATGAGATGACTTTAATTAACACTGTTCTATTCCTATACATTTTAAGGAATTCAAAATGATGTAAATAACTTGAATCTTAAAGCTTTTAAACAGGTTAATGAAAATAAAAATAAAAATGAATATAGTGAATCACATTATTCCAATGATTTGATAAAAAAATATTTGGCTTTAAAATAGTTTTTATCAAAGCATTAACAAGAACTTTCTAGAAAAAAGTTATGATTTGAAAACTAATGAAAATCTTTTATTTGCAAATTATTGTCATTTCTATGATTTTTTTGTTTCTTTCTTAAACTAATAAATCATGTTTATTAGAATAATTAAATATTAAAAAATCGACAAGTCTAATAAAAAATTTCCCTTATTCTAATCAAATTTTTTTTATAAGCAGCAATTGTTCCATGCAAATATAATTGAAAAAAACTAAATACATTAAGAACAACTTATTGGCTTTATCAATTTTGTTAACAAAATATTATTATTTAATTAAGTTTAATATAAAGGCATAACTTTTTTGTTCAATTTAATTTAATGGAGAAAAATATTGCTTAATTTAGTAATACATACATTATTATGAATCAAATGGCCTCACTGAAATATTTTTTTATATCTTTGTAAAAATTGACTAGTGTTTTTGTGACAAATTATTAATCATTTTCATATAAGCAAATTAATTTTCTATTAGCTGAAAATAGTTTCTAAAATCTCTTATAAAACCAGTCTTATATCCAGTAGTTTCCTCACTGTTATAACACAAGTAATTTCTTTTAAGATGTTAAAAATCTAGATTTTGTATAATCAGCTAGATATTTTTCAATTAACAGCAAAATCAAAATTCTTAATGTATTCTTCCTATAATTGCATGAGTTACTTTCTTACATCATATCATTTTCCATAATATTGAAAACTTATCAATATAAATGTTTTTATTATAAGTGGGCAAATTATAATATATTGTGTATTTTTATTTAAGCATTTATAGTATTCTTTTGATTATATTTTGTATAAAAATACAACTGTGAAGGAATTGAAACATTTTATAAGTGTACTGAAAATGTTAATATTTTACTTTAATTAAAGCAAGTTTTAGTTTCAAGATTTTTAATGTTCTCTACTATTTATTAAAGTAGATACTCGATGTAAAAGAAAGGAAAAATTATGTATAGATAGTTTCTTTATATATATACATATATAATCTATACATTTCATGAAACTTTTAAGCCTATTTTATTAAGTTTTTAAATTAATGTCTGATTTTATTAAAGTGTTTCATGTGTAATTTAAAAAAATAACATTTATGTAGATACATTTTTTAAATTTATTTTTCATATTCTGTTGAAATTGCAGACAAACTGATTTCTGTATTTCAGATTTATTCAAAAATAAATGCAGTTTAGTGGAATGATGAGCTCTCATTGTAAAAGTGTTTACAGTTTTAATTGCAAAAATTATTAATATAGACACATGATGGCAAAAATGGTTAATATAGATTTTAGCCATAATTCAATAAAAACATGTTTCTAAATGAAACCTAATCTTTTTAAAATATCTTATAATTTACATTAGAATTTTTAGTATCCATATTTGCTTAAATATGTTTAAAATGTCACTCAATAAGAAAGATCTCTTTTTGAATTTTTTTTCCTTGATCTACAATACTATAAGTTAAAATATCAACAAATTCCTATCACAAAAATTGTTTTGACAATCTATTGTGCTGATTTGACAGCCAAGGTTCAGTCCACACTGATCTATTATTACTTTTATTTTTTTTTTCGATAATAATGAAGCAATAGCCACTACCGTCATTATTGTTACGATTCTTAATTCCTCATTCATATTAAAAATAGAGATTAACTAAATTGAACAACAACAAAGGAAGCGAAATAAAACAGCAACAAATGAAAACTAAAAGCGAAACTACGATAAACGTTAAAATATCGAATCAGAGAAATCGGAACGTGTAAACACCACTCTCGGATCGATCGGACGAGAAACTCGTTTCTCGGTCTTGATGACGTCATATTGCAAATTCGGACGAGAAACTCGGACCGTGTAAACAGGCCTTAAATGAACACCT
>JAJQOW010002671.1:0-14166 GCA_037975125.1 Latrodectus hesperus
ATATAAGCCCTACTCTTTTCACGATGTTTTTATCTGGCATTGAAAAACTGAATTCTACCAGAGTTAGGATGGGACTGTTTGCAGACGACATTGTACTCTGGAGCTCAGGAAACAATATTAATGATATTGAATCGAGAATTAATAATTCTCTTGTAGCTGTGTCCAACTTTGCCAAGGAACATAAAATCAGTTTTAATCCTCGCAAATCAATTGCTACTTTCTTCACAACCAATAAGCGTATATATAATTATCAACCACAACTGAAGTTGGAGGGACAGAATCTCACTTATGAGAAGCACCCAAATATCTGGGATTTATTCTGGATCAAGAGTGCACTACTAACAAGCATATCGAACACATTGTATTGAAAAGTAGAAAACGTCTTACCATTCTTAAATATATTGCGGGTAGCGACTGGGGAGCCGATGCAACAACCCTTAGAACAACATATATGACTTTCATTCGGCCTATACTTGAATATGGTTTCCCAATTTATTGTTGCGCATCCAAAACTAACCTTAAGAAGTTAGAACAAGTTCAATTAAGTGCTGCCCGGATTATCACTGGTTTAAGACATAGCTGTCCTTCTGATATTGTTCTTTTTGAGGCCGACTTGCAGCCGCTCCATACTAGAAGGCAAGCTGATCTTGTTAAATACTATAATAAACTCTCTAGTTATGGTCTCTGCAACAAGACCTCCATGTACCTTAACAGCTGGAGTAATCATCAAAGATTAAAGAAGGACAGCCCTTTCAGTCTGGCCGTCTCTCTTCAACTATCTAATAGTAATGTTGAACCCAACTCAATACAGTGCTGCTTGAATCCTGCAGAAGGACTCCCCAGGGTTTACTTTCACTTTAACTTAAGTACTCATGTTAATAAGAAAGAGTACATCCCAGAACATCTTAGACAACTGACCTTGGAAAACCTAAGCCACATTCCTAACAATGCCATCAAAATCTTCACTGACGATAGTAAAATTGATATTCTAGCAGGTAGTGGCATATATATTGAAACCCCTCACACCAATTTGACTCTTACTCATCGTAATCCCAATCACTGCTCTGTCTTCAGAAGTGAATTGATTGCAATAGACCTGGAACTAGAAGCTATTCTTTCTGAAGAGGATTATGGTGACCTATGGATCTTGTCTGACAGCCGTAGTTCTCTCCACCATCTTAGTAATTGGCTTCTTGTAGGCGACAAGATCAGCAACTCTATCCTGCTTAAATTAAAACTCATTTCACTTAATCGTGCTGTTCACTTGCAATGGATACCTTCACATGTGAATCTCCACGGGAATGAAATAGCCGATAATCTTGCTAAGGAGGGTTGCAGGATTTCAAATACTCCCTCTTCCACACTTACTTTTCTGGAGTTATACTCCCGGGAAAAATCAAAAATCTCGGAGGCGTGGAAAACACCCACCACCCATAATTGGTACAAGGGATCAAAACCGGGTTTGTTCCTTGACCTCCCGTGTGACAGACGTACCCGGACTGTTCTCTCAAGACTTGCTAGCGGTCATATTAAGTGCCTCACTTTCAACGAGGGCAGGAAAACTTTCGTCACCTGCACCAAGTGCCAAAATCATCAGGCTTCTCCTGAGCATCTTTTGGATTGCATGGGTCTCTCTAGGGAGGATCTCTTTAGCAATCCTTTTTTAGTCTTCGACTTCCTTACAGTCAACAAACTCGTGGATCTAGTCTGACTCCGTCAGACATGGAGGATAAACAACAACAACAACATATAAACACATTGGTAGTTTTTAATTTTATCTGCATTAAATACTTCTTATTGAAACAAGTGTCCTTGGAAAAGACATCTGCTTCTTTTTCGGTCTATAATATGAAGATACAAATAAGAATTTCAGTATAATTTTTTTTATCAAATTCTGTTTCATTAAATAGTAAAAATAACGTATATAAAAGAATTAAAATAGAAATAAACGTTATTAAATAGTTGTATATAATAATCTATTTTCTATCTATCTCTTGCAAGTTTTACTATTGTAAGGCATACTATTCGACTTGGTTTGGATATCATTTTTTTACAGATATCCGATTAATAGGTGAAGCAGCAATTTAAAGTCTATTTATGATAGTCGAGCATGTAAATTGAAGTTTTGTACATTTAAAAGCAAAGATCAAGGAGTCGTTTCCCTAATATATATATACTTAACTTAATAACTGTAAATGCATCTGTTCTTTTGGACAACATTGTGACAGAGACCTACTTAACGTAACCCAAATGATTTCAGTGAACACAACTGGCTTTCGGCTACTTCAGGATTCGAGCTCATTATCTTCAGAGGATGAGAATGACGCGCTATCCCACCAGTTACCCCAAACCTCTCTTCATTTTCTGTCATCATTCATTCACTTTTCCTTCATTAGTTTCATAGACAATTGCAACCTCTCTTCATAATTGGCCAAGCACTTAGTCTTGCATAATATTAAAATATAAAACAAATACAAATTTTATTTCTTAGCATATGTGATTTATTTTAATTCCAATGTATGGTTGGTTATTAGCAAATATTATTTAACTGAAACATGCAGGCATTTTTATTTTGATATACACTGTAAGGAATACCGCGATTAGTATTTATATATTATTTGATTATTGAAATCATGTCTGCTAGCGATCTTCAATAATCAATTCAAAGAAATATTTAAAAAATAATGTTTTTCAAAACCTGTATATTTTTTTACATTCTTCCAACAGATTGTATCAAATTCCAAAAACTAAGACATTTATTCTTTTTGCTTAGCAACAAAATAAGTCAAAATCAAAAGTTAAAATGTGAAATTTTTTAACGAAATCTTTGATTACAAAATCTGAAATACGAGAATTTTGGATGTAATCTCCCAAATTCTTATTAAAGTTTATATATTTATGAAATGGTTCCATAAAATTGTGTCTTTGCGGTATATTACTTTACAGAAAATGCGAAACTTAATAAAATATTCAATCATTTCAAAGAACGTTACATGTATTCTTTATGCACTTCTAATTTTATTCAAAAATATTTTTACCACTTTTGATAAAAATGTTATTAAAGTTTTCCAATAATGCAAAATGTGATTTATTTTACATTACAAATGACTTCTTTTAAATCTAAAAACTAAACATACTAATTTATTGTATAACTGATAATTTAAAAAAAAAAGATAGAACTCAAATACTTTAACATAAAATATTAAAATTGATATTTCGATTCAATTTATTAGTACACAGCATTTTAGGTTACAATGATAAAGGTTAGAAATACAATTTTTTTCTGAGTTTTTAATAATTTTATTTCATGAAGAATTCGCCAAATTTACAAGTATTCAATTTTTTTATTTTTATTTTCTTAGTTTAGATTTTTTACATACCTATTTAATATTTTCGCTCTACATACAAGTATCGATTTACATACAATTAGAATATAATTTTTTTTAATAATATTACAATTAAATCTTTTGAATTATAGATATAATGCTATTTTATAACTATTAACTGTAATCTCTAATCTACATCATTAATTTATTTTAAACTTACGTAAATATATATATATATATATATATATATATATATATATATATATATATATATATATATATATATATATTCTTCTAATAGACATTTAAGAATATCATTTGCTTAAATATGCAATGATGTTTAATGTAAATTAACGTTTCAGTGGATTGTATGAAACATACATGCATAGCAATGGAGGCGAGGTCCGGATTATAACTTAAGTTTAACAAGTTTGGAATACTTGCCCATTGCGAAGTGCTTCGTAATTTATAAACATATTTAAATGATCTCAGTTTGCGCAAACTTCTTCTCTTCCAGTGGAAGGAGTTTGGACGTAATAGATTAACTTGAATGTATCCGTGTACTCACAGAGCTCCAGCATCCCAGTGAGGGAGAATGTGGTCACCCTCCCTATCACTGACATCAGTATCCGATGCACACGAAATTCACAAAAATACCTACATTATATTTGCAAATTTTAACTGAAAGCGACGTGAAGCTACTAAGCCACTGGATACCAATATATGAAACAGTAAAATGGAAAATGGCAAAATCTGTAATACGTAATCATAAGTTCTTTAGGAGCTGTAAATAACAAGGAATATTGTTGTATTAATTGAATAAGTAACTTATAAACACAACATGGCTGAGAAATAAATGTAACTCATTCTTGTATTTACAGTATTCTTATTTAACTGTACTAAACTATTCTATTATTGTCATTCAGATTGAACATTTTATTACAGAGCTCCAAAAGTGCCCGCCATAAACTACCTATCTACCTCATTCAAACTGATAAATGAAATAATAAACGTCAAGTTAGTACGCTAAAGTACATGAATTTGAAATTAAACATTTCGATTAGAAAAGCTCTATTTTGCATGATTATTGATTATTCCAATATGGTTAAATAAAATATATTATACAATACTATATTTTAGTAAATTATATATATATATATATATATATATATATATATATATATATATATATATATATATATATATATATATATATGCAGAACATTTTTTGAATGACCCACCTCTTAAGTTTTAAAATAAATTTAAAAGTAAGCAAAAATAAATTGTTAGTTATGAATTAATAAGTTTGTTAAACAAGGAAAAATAAATATTAAGTATAGAAAAATTATTTGAATTTTTAAGACAATAATATTTGTTCAAATAGTGGGATTATTATTCATTTTATTCTCTATGTCACTATTTTTTCAACATTAAATAATCGAAAAATTTATTATTTTCTATTTTACATTGAAAATAGAAGTGTTTACAGAAAGCTACTTAAAAAAACAACATGATAAAGGTTTTAAACTTTAAGATATGAATTCAAAAGAATTGTAAAATCATTAAATAAAGCTATGTAAAAATTTATTACACTTTCATATAAATAGCAATTTTCTTCACATATGTGAGTTGGATTCATGAAATTTAATTATATTTCGAAATTATTTTAAATAGTGTTTATATATAATATATAAATATGAAGCAAGTTTAAATGATATTTATTTGAATTTGAAGCAATTTTGAATGATTTACTTCATTAGGCATATTTTCATTTATTTCGGAAAAATTGCTTTTATTGACTTTATAAAGAACATATTTTCAAAGATTTAAGAAGATATAATCATGCAAGTATTTCAATCAGTGCATTTAATGTATCACTTAGCTTCTTCGTCCCTGTGGTAATTTCATTTTAATGTTGTCACTCTGAAGTTCATGAGAGAGAGTCGCTCTTCATTGCTAGTTGGATCGAATATGAATGATTATAAACTTTCTCAGAAACTTCACCTTTGGAAAAGGCTATTAAAATTCCTTATTTTGGAATCATGGGAATAGCATTCCAAAGCAGCAACGTTCTAGCGTCAGAAAGGGCGAAAACTTCCAATAACATCAGTAACTGTAACACGCCACCATCAGTATTATCGATGAAATACAGCAGAGGATGCTAAAGAATTTATCACTTTGAAACTGTGTGGCAATAAAAGCATTTCCCTTCAGGAATTCGAATCGATGTTTTTATGACATTATTGCTATGTCGTTAATAACGGATCGTAAAAATTTTAGAAACACTTGCCTCTCCCGCAAAATGTAAAATTAAACTGTTGAGTCTTAAAAAAGAATATAAAACTTGCAATTTATAAGAATTAAATGTGTTTTGGAAGGAAAAAATGTAGAGTTGAAATTAAGTTATAAATTTTTTGCATCATAAATTTAATGTTTTTTTTTTACTTAGTTTAATAAAATATACAACTAAACAGGATATAAGTTGAAAATTAAAGAGAATGAAATTTTATTAATTAAAATAGTTTAATTTTAAATATTGAAACTATAAAGCTATGAAATATGGCCTTAAAAGATGTGTTTATACATTTTTCAACAGTAAATTTTAATTGCTTATACAGCAGATTGATAAAAGATAGTATATATTAAGTAAAGGAATGGATATAGTTTTAATATCATGCACTTGAATGTATGTAAAAAATAAATATTTGCTTTAAGCATATGAGAAAAAAGTATTTCGGTTATAACAATTTGTTCCACCAATTGTTTTCAATAATAAACTGTATTCACAATTTTATGAACTTAGTCATCTGATATCTATTAAATATACATGAAACTAATTTATATTCAAAGTAATATGTTACATAGTTACACTGTATTATTTCGCATAATTTCTCAGAATTTTTACAAAATTACGATAACATAGTACAGTTTACTGGAGAAAACATAATGTCTGATTTTACAAAAACAAAAATTTTTTGTACTTGTTTAGAATATATTTGGATCTTTCTCGAAGATAGCATTAAAATATTTGTTAACATTAGATACAAATGATAAACAGCTATTTTATATAAACATTTAATGAACATTAATTCAAAGGATATACATATATAAAGGCAAATAACTATTCGATATCTGATTTAAGTCCTCTCATATTATAAAAAATGCTAAATTTATAAATATAAACAACAAATTGTTTCATGTTTAACAGATTTTCTTGCAGATATATTTAAAAAACGTCATGAGTATTTAAAATGTTATATAAGAAATTGATGATCTCTCAAAAATTATAATTAAAATTTAATTCTGTCAGATATGATGATTTTAAATACATGATTTTTATTCAATTTCATTTTTTCAATTAATAAAGAAGAAAATAAATTTTGTCAATTAATAAAGAAGTGATCCAATTATGGGAAATTCTAACTTAATTGTTTTATTTATTGCATATGTTTTACAGTTCCTATGTAGTTTAAAACTCAGAGAAATAGTTAGACAAACTTAGAAATACAAGAAATATGTCCGTTTATTAAATGGCAATATGAATTACATTTTTTTATGACATTTAAAATATGAATCCACATAAGATTTTTTTTTTGAATAATGACGTAAAATCTGAAAAAAATATTTACCTTAATTATGTTTAATATTTATATTACTTTTAAATTATATATGAATTAAGAAACTTTAATGAAGTTTTGAATTAAAATTATGCATGTTCTGAAATATCGAATAGAGTAAGATATTTTTTTCTTGTGTTATAAAAAGAAAAACGCACTTAATCAACGAAGATTTTGAATCCACAAATGTCGTCGTCTTGGAGACATCTCGGTCAAGACTTCTTTTTAATTGCCTTAGTTGATTCCGTACTTAAACTGTAATTGCGGAGAAATATTCAAATTAGTTTCCGTCGCGCTTTAGGTGGAATGGTAGCTAAGACAAATTAGTGGCTCTCTAGAAGTACCGTAGTTTGGGAAATAATTTGTAAGTGAGTAGTCTTAGTTAAACTATGTTTATATCAGTTCGAGGCTACAGGGCACACAGTGTTAACTCTCCTTTAAAGAGATATTCAAATATTCTCAAGAATAGGAGTTTAATTTAAGAGATTAAGTGAAATGAAATACATTTGGTAAAGTTTTATTCATTAGAAGAGTAAAAAAGTGTTGGTTTATGAACTGATATTAGAAGTTCACCAAAGGCTTATTAAACTTGCACTTTTATTAAAATACCCGAAACAAGATGCGAGTAATGATAAAGATTAACTTAAATTTTTGTAACTTCTGATCTCAGAAGTCTAAGGTAAATTAAAATTATCTTAATTTAATATAGGAATATATGTGTTTGAGCATAAAGTTGAGGTTAATTTTTACTTCCCTTATAAGAACTTTTTCAAAAAGGAATACATTTTATTCATGTTGTTTTTCTTCTGACAAAATTTGAGACTGAACAGAGCTGAACAATTCGTATTCCTCATGAACCCGAAAATATACAAAATGTTTAAAATAAATTAGGGTCCCATAGGACATCGTCCTTGCAAAAATTTAAACTCCCCAACACATGATATATATATATATATATATATATATATATATATATATATATATATATATATATTGTACCGAGCTCCACGGGTTCGTGTTGATTGAGAGTTGAATAAAGCGACCACTTAATGAATACAAGACTTTTATTCGTAAAAAAAACTTCACTAGATAAACGAAATTACCGCTGTAACAATCACAATTATACAGCTACAATTCGTCAGATACGATAAGAAATAGCTTCCAATCACAGGTCTCAAATACCTCAGACAGAGAACAACTAGCAGTCACAACTAATCGTCTTCACTCACTGACTGTCTTCACAAAACTCTACTACTATTCCATGTCGGGCTGCCGTATTTATACCTGACTTGGCGGAGAAATCTACCAATTTCGCCAAGGCTCTGGAAGCTTCTAGGCTATCTCGGAAAATATTGGTCCTAGAGCTTAGGTGATGGATGTTTCCAGAAGTATCGATTTCTCGCCAAGTCGCCAAGAATCTCGCCAACCGTCGCCAAGTCGCCAAGAATATCGCCAAATGTCGCCAAGTCGCCAAATCATTAGGAAATCCGCTTTTAAACTACAACACGTCTAAATACCGCAATTTTTGCCCAAAATGTGAGAATTTCTGATCTGTCTGAGATATTTTAAGACAAATATAATCATTATTTACAAATTTGTAACATTGCCCCCTCTCAAGGACTGCACGTCCCGGGCAGTACAATCCCCTGATAGGAGGCCAAATTTAATATAAAAGAATTTACATTTCAAGAGGATACAGAGCACATTACATACACAAGCAACTAAAAATACAAGAAAATAGAAAAGATTAAAATTATCTATACTATTTACAAACAGACCATGGTCTACTGATTTTTACTCTACATTACGATAAGGAGCTAATCTATCATAATGTACTACCTTTGGTTTTGAAGCAGATGATTTTCTTATACGAACCACGACGTCGTTCAGTCTTTTTAGGACTGTGTAGGGACCTTCCCAGTTGGCTTGCAACTTTGGAGAAAGTCCTTTACGTCGAATCGGGTTCCACAACCAAACTTTGTCACCTTCTTGGAATTCATGTCCCGTCGCTCTTGTGTCATACCTTGTCTTCATTCTTTCGGTCGTCAGGTTGATTCGGTCTCGAGCGAAGTTATGGACATCTTCAAGACGTGCCTGAAGGTCTCGAAGGTATTCCTCTGGCGATGAAGATGTATCCGGTGGACGACCAAACTGAAGATCACAAGGGAGACGAAGTTCGCGACCAAAGAGCATCTGTGAAGGAGTATATCCGGTAGTCTCATGGACAGCACTGCGATATGCAAGAAGAAACAGCGGTAGCTTCAAATCCCAATCTTGCTGATTTCTGGAAACCATAAGGGAGAGGTTATTCAAGATGGTTCTGTTAAACCTCTCTACCATGCCATCCGATTGTGGGTGTAGTGGCGTGGTCTGCGTCTTGTCTATTCCGAGAATTTGACACATTCCTTTAAACACAACAGAGGTGAAATTTGTCCCTTGATCAGAATGAATTTGTAAGGGTGTGCCGAATCTGGAAACCCATTGTTGCACTAGAACCTCGGCTACTGTAGTCGCCTCTTGATCGGGGATTGCAAACGCTTCAGGCCACTTAGTAAAGTAGTCCATGACAACTAGTATGTATTTGTTGCCATTTGAGGATCGTGGTAAAGGACCCAAAATGTCCAATGCTATCCTCTCAAAAGGTGCTCCTACGTTGTACCGCTGCAACCTTCCTCGGCTACGTTTCTTCGGTCCTTTACGTGCCGCACAGTCATCACAAGATTGGCACCATTTCTCTACATCTTGTCTCGTTCTGCTCCAATAGAAGCGTTCTCGAACTTTCTGTAGAGTTTTCATTACTCCGAAGTGGCCTCCAGTTGAGCTACTGTGCAATTCTTTCAAAACATCTGAAATTCTTGATTTTGGAAGAACAAGCTACCATTTGAAATTACGTCCATCATCGGACTCCCATTTCCTGTATAAGACACCATTTCTTATATGGAGTGAGTCCCAAAGAGCCCAATATTGCTTAGTAGCAGGACTGTAGGTGGAGATATCCTGCCAACTTGGTCTCATACTAGAAGATTCTTTCAATTCAAGAATTGGATTTATATCTGGGTCTTCTTTTTGGGCTTCCCTAAGTCCTTCATCACTCCATGGGTCTGGTTTTGATGGAGGTGAAACAGTAACTTGGCGTACCGAAGTATTTATCAGCTGATAGTTCTTCTCTACTCTAGAACAGTATCGGCAGCTTTCATTACATGGCTTCCTTGATAGTGCATCAGCATTTCCATGAAGAGTTCCTTTGCGATGACGTATTTCAAAGTCAAACTCCTGGAGTCGTTGAATCCATCTGGCTACCTGTCCTTCCGGATTTTTAAAATTTAAAAGCCAGGTTAAGGATGCGTGATCTGTCCGGAGCAAGAACTTTCTTCCATAGAGATAATGGTGGAAATGTTCTATGGCTTTAACGATTGCCAGCAATTCCTTCCTGGTTGTACAGTAATTCCGCTCTGGTTTCGATAGACATTTACTCCAATAAGCAATGACATATTCTTTATCATCAATTTCTTGCGACAAAACAGCTCCGATATTTTCGTTGCTGGCATCCGTATCTAAAATGAATAATTTTTCGGGCTGGGGATATGCAAGAACGGGCGAAGATGTCAACGCCTCCTTCAGTTGTTTAAAAGCTTTCTCACATTCATCTGTCCATAGAAATCTCTGTTTAACTTCTGTCAACTTGTGAAGAGGTCTGGCAATACTTGAAAAACCCTTAACAAATTTCCTGTAATATGTGCATAGTCCAAGAAAACTTCTTAATTGGTGGACATCTTTTGGACGACTCCAGTCCTTAACTGCGGAGATCTTTTCAGGATCTGTTCTTACACCTTCAGCAGAGATAATGTGTCCCAGATAGCTTACTTCACGTCGGAATAAATTACATTTGCAAGGATTCAGCTTCAGGTTGGCCATTTTTAATTTTTCCAGCACCTTTCGGATGTTTCTTAAATGGTCTTCGAATGTGCGCCCTACAATAATGATATCGTCCAAATATACCAAACAGGCTTCGTAGGAAAGTCCTCGTAATACTGTCTCCATCAGGCGCTCAAACGTTGCAGGTGCATTGCAAAGCCCAAATGGCATGACCTTGAACTGCCAAAGTCCTTGTCCTGTGGTGAATGCAGTCTTTTCTCGATCCTCAGGATGTATCTCTACTTGCCAATAACCACTCTTGAGATCCAAAGTCGAAAACCATTGTTTACCGGATAAAGCATCAAGTGTATCGTCAATCCTGGGGAGAGGGTAACTATCTTTTTTAGTGATGTTGTTTAACCGACGATAGTCAACGCAGAATCGGGTAGAACCATCTTTCTTCCGAACTAAAACAATAGGCGAAGCCCAAGGACTCTCTGATGGCTCAATAATGTCATTCTGCTGCATTTCCATCAGAAGATTATCCACCTCTTCCTGCTTAGCGAATGGCAATCTTCTCGGATGTTGTTTAATGGGTGGATGATTTCCTGTATTGATTCGGTGCTGCGTCAATTTGGTTCGCCCAACATCATCTGATTTCTTGGAAAAGAGATCTCCGAATTCTAATAATAGATTTCTTGCAGCATTCCTTTGTTTATCATCTAACTCTGCATTATGAAGGAGTTCATTAATTAGAGTGTCAGGAGGCTCAGATAGTGTGGTTTGACAATTTCGGTTAATACAGGTCACTGGAGTGCAAGTCGCCAGCACTTCTCCTTCTTTTATTAGTTTTACCTTATTGCTTAGATTAGCAACTCTTACTGGGATTACATTTCGCGAAAGGTCGACGAGTGAAGAAGCCACTAGTACTCCTTTAACGCTATTGTCAGAATCTGGATATTCAGTCAATCCATAATGAAAATTATTATCTTCTGAAAGAGCTCCGGAAACTATTGTCTCAGTTCTTGGTGGTAATGTTATTTCACTCTTTGCAGTTATATGATGGACTGTTTTAATATCAGAATACTTCGTCTTAAAAATCGCTATGTCTTCAGAACATGAATGTAGTTCATTATTTTTAAAATCTAACTTGAAATTGTTTTCTTTGAGGAAATCCAAACCGAGAATAAATTCGTCATTTATATCAGCGACATATGCCATATGATGGTACACGGCATTACCAAATGCAATGCTTAGATTGACTTTTCCATGCACTTTAATCTTATCACCTGTCACAGTTTGGAGGGTAATGCAGGGCGGAGTCCAGATGAGTTTCTCACCAAGTTTGCGAGCCAAATCTGTCCTAATGATAGTTACGTTGGCTCCAGTATCGATTATCATTCTGCAGGGAACTTCGTTGACATGTCCCATAACGAAAAGTCCGTTGTCGCCGCTACTTACGGAAGAAATGTGAAACGATTTGAAATGGGGCTTCTGACGAAGATCATTTCCATCATCTTTTCGTTTCGGGCAGTCTCTCTGAACGTGTCCGACTGCTCCGCAAGTCCAACACAGAATTTTCGTGTTTCTGCCACCTTTACTCATTTCTAAGTTACGGAATTTTCGCCGCAGATCTTCGATTTGCTTTCTGAGATCATAGTCCCTATCAGTAGTAGAGACGGCTCTGATTGAGTGCCGGTCTTTACGCGCGGCCTGCTGGGCAGCCTCTATCTTATGTGCGTAGACTAGGGCAGATCCAATATCTTTGACATCGGCGATTCTAAGTGTTTTCTGTATCTCCGGATCCCGCACACTATCGATGAAGTGATGGAGAGCCAGATCTTGACGTGTCTCAGCTGGGCAGTCCGAAAATGCTAGATGGGAAAGTCGCTGAATATCGGCAGCCAATTCTTGCAGACTTTCACCCGCTTTTTGATAGCGGGACTTTAACTGTAGTCTGTTATATTCTTTAGTGCACTTATCTCCAAACCGCAGCTCAAGCGCACTCGATAGGGCTTGGAAATCGTGCCTCTGCTCCTCCGGAAGCGTCTCGAGGATGTCAGCCGCGTCTCCTCTTAAAGAAGCCGCCAGGTGAAAAGCTTGGGCTCGGGGATTCCATCCATTAGCTTCCGCTACCATCATAAACTGGGTCTTGTATACTTGCCAGGATGATTTCCCATCAAATGTTGAGAGTTTAATATTGGCTAGGGATGGCACAAATGCCACGTTGGGTTCCTCATGTCTGTTTGACATTTGCTTCTTCAAGCTTTCAATCTCCTTATTGATATTGTCTATTGCTTCTTCCACGTTTTCTTCTATCTCTAGAACTTTAGTTTCTACTGAAGTTACCTTATCCTCCATTGCATTCATCTTCTCCTGAATGATGTTGGAGAATTCTTCTTTAACACTTACAATGTCCTTCTTAAGCTCATCCTGTCCAGATTTTATCTCTTTCATCATCTCGGCGTTAATCTCTTCTTGTCTAGCTTTCATCTCTTCTTGTCCAGCTTTCATCACCTCCTGTCCAGATTTTATCTCTTTCATCATCTCGGTTTTAATCTCTTCTTGTCCAGCTTTCATCTCGGTTTTCATATCTTCTTGTCCAGCTTTCATCTCAGCCATCTGCTCCGCTAATTTTTCGAGAAGACTTTTCATTAAATCCATATCCATTTTTCTTGTGACACGCTGCATCAACTCTTCAATCCCGATTCTGACACCAGTTGTACCGAGCTCCACGGGTTCGTGTTGATTGAGAGTTGAATAAAGCGACCACTTAATGAATACAAGACTTTTATTCGTAAAAAAACTTCACTAGATAAACGAAATTACCGCTGTAACAATCACAATTATACAGCTACAATTCGTCAGATACGATAAGAAATAGCTTCCAATCACAGGTCTCAAATACCTCAGACAGAGAACAACTAGCAGTCACAACTAATCGTCTTCACTCACTGACTGTCTTCACAAAACTCTACTACTATTCCATGTCGGGCTGCCGTATTTATACCTGACTTGGCGGAGAAATCTACCAATTTCGCCAAGGCTCTGGAAGCTTCCAGGCTATCTCGGAAAATATTGGTCCTAGAGCTTAGGTGATGGATGTTTCCAGAAGTATCGATTTCTCGCCAAGTCGCCAAGAATCTCGCCAACCGTCGCCAAGTCGCCAAGAATATCGCCAAATGTCGCCAAGTCGCCAAATCATTAGGAAATCCGCTTTTAAACTACAACACGTCTAAATACCGCAATTTTTGCCCAAAATGTGAGAATTTCTGATCTGTCTGAGATATTTTAAGACAAATATAATCATTATTTACAAATTTGTAACAATATATATATATATATATATATATATATATAAAGTAATA
>JAJQOW010002672.1:0-14150 GCA_037975125.1 Latrodectus hesperus
TATTGGAGAGCCCGTTGTCTAATGGCCTAGGAACCAAAAGACAGGCATTTGTAAATAAAATAATAATAATGCAAAATGCATTTCTCAAGAAATTGTGAATGACATTTTCAGAAAGCATTTTTAAACATTCTATAAATTGAGGTGATGCCCTGTTTCTTAATATTTTTAAATAATATAATCGAAATAAAAAAAAATTATTCGAATTAAAGATTTTTATCATTTCCGGTAACTTGCCACTGTTCTTCAGAGAAAATTTTAGAAAATAATTTATATTAATGGATTACGAAATGATTTCATCAGAATTTTGAGTCATATTAAATTTTAATATTATTTACTTATTTCATTATTTGCACAACATATTTATGATGGTTATGACATAAATAATGATGGGACTATTTCTATCTCTGTTTTCTAATCTTTTCTATAATCTATTTATACGTGTATCTAACTGAAATTTTTATGATTACGAGGTATCTACAGTTATAAGTTCCTTTAAAAAATTTAATAAATGTGTGATTCTTTTTCAATCAATCTCATCAAAGTTTATTGAAATCAAATAGCAACACATAATTCCCTTCTCATTTTCTTTGATAATACTTACTTTTTAGCATCTACTAAGTCAATTGAAAGTATTTAGTTAATCTTAACATCATTATTTATAATTAACTGAATGTGCCTGTTTCATTACTTTCCGCTTATGTAGAGTCATACAAGGAAAGGGCAATGACAGGATAGAGGGAGAGAAAGTACATTCATGCCCTAACTGGGATTCGAACCTAGATATGCATCTTTGAAATTAATATTGACTGCATCAAGAACATTTCTGCTATCCAGAGCATCCTTCACTGTTTGACAAAAAACGTAGGGGGTACAATGTACACCTACCTCCTATTGGTGTATCCCGGGCAACTCTTTTTGAAGCAGAGTAGTTTACAACTTCGGCATGTGACCTCATAGCAATATAATTTATATAAATTTATTGATTTTTTTTAATCTTTTAATTTTTGATAGTAATTTCTATTGTCAAAAATATACTTTACTTGTTTTTCATACCTGAGTGAAAAGCAAACATATAAATTACTGTTATTGCTCATGCCAAAAATTGTGAAATTGAAAAAAATTAATCAATAAACTTTTCCAATGTTGGGCACTTGGGTAACGAACCCTATGCCACAACTAGGCCAGAAACTGCTACTCATTTGTCGTTACCCTGCTGGCACCTGTGAACCACGTCATAGAGGCGAATAGTATTATACATGCCATACCACCACAAACCCGTTTTTTGGCTGGGCAACATTCATACATCATCACAGAAGAAAGGACAGAGAAACACAGAGAAAGAAAGTAACATCCATGTCCGAACCAGGATTCGAACCCGGGACCTACAGCTCAGGAGTCAAGAACGCAAACCACTCAGCCATCGGTCGGCAATAAATCAATGATATAAATGATTAAAATATAATTTAATTTTGTATCAATTTAAATTTTTTTATTTATATAATTTTGCATAAATTGTGAATATGAAAATTAATTTGAAACAATTGACATTTCTTGAGAGAATAAATATTAATTTATAGTTAAAATTATTTCATGGGTAGGAAAACATTTTTCTTCTTAATAGAATGTTTCTCTACACGTTCATTTTTATGTTTTTAACAAAATTTTCTCATTTGCCACTTTGAAGAGTTGCATTACATTTCCCTATTCAATGTACCAAATATACGCATTTTATCTGCAATACTCTATCAAATATGTAATAACCTACTCAACGATATTAATGGCTTTTCACTTAACACTTTTTATTTCCTTTCAAGAAGGAGATAAATCAGCTCTTGACATCTGCAATCTAATCAGTTGCTGGTTCTGAAATAGAATGAATCATTTATAAAACTTTGAAAGTAAGAAGAAAGCTTTTTTGCGGCAGATTGGCCTTAAGACTCTGGGTGTAAAAAACAATATTTATGAACTGATAAAATTATCTCGGATTTCTTTAAAGGAAACTGCATGATATAATAGCTATAATGGTTACAACAGAAAAAACCGGTAAATTCTCACTTCTTTTGAGTGAATGTCACACTTTCTGTCCCATGTTTAATAAATCTTTAAATTTATAAGCTCTTTAATACTTTTCCTTATATCATATCACTTTAAATTTCTTAAGAGAGATTTTGCTCAAATTTTATGTCGCATATCTATCTTGTATCTATTAATGACGAAACTAACTTTCGAAAAAATGTCATCATTCTTGAAAATAGAATTGAAATAGTTTATTTTACTTATTTTAAATGCATATTTTAAGATACAGCGAAGATTGACATGTATAATTTTGATACGCAATTAATAATGAAATTTTAATTTAAAGCATTAAGAACAATTTTTCCATGAAGGAAAAAATCTGTCATTTGTACATTTTAATTTATTGTAGCATTATTTTGAAGATAATGTATAAAAATATAAAATCTGAAAAGAATATTTGATTTGAGTGTGTGTGTATATATATATATATATATATATATATATATATATATATATATATATATATATATATATATATATATATATATATATATATATATATATATATATATATATATATATATACGAGGGTTACTCTGAAATTTTTGAGATACGCACAGACGAGAATTTACAAACTAAAAATAACGGTTTAATTTTAAAATACAAAGTATTTAACACAGAAGACGATTTTTTACTGACTTATTTCAACTTGTTTAGCGTGGAATAAATTTTAAACAGAAGAGAAAATGGAGAATACGCGAGAACATTTTCGCGCTATGATTTTCTACGATTTCAAAGCAGGATTCAATCAAGAAGAATACGTTCAACGGTTGCAATTAGCATTTGCTGATGAACATCCAGCTCGTGCTACTGTATTCAGATGGCTTAGAGAATTTAGAAGAGGTCGCAATTTTCTTCAGGATGACGAACACACAGGAAGGCCGCCGTCGGCAGTCATCCCGGATAATGTGTCTGCCATACGAAAAATGTTAATGGATGATAATCACTGTACCTATCAAATGATACAGAAGGAACTTAACAGTGGATCCGCAGCCATACACAAAATCATTCATGAAGAATTACATATGAAAAAAGTTGTTTGCCATAGGGTTCTCCATAATCTAACTGAGCATCAAAAAGAGTAGCGTGTCAGAATCAGTAAAGAAACTCTTAATATGCTGAATGATGGTGGCCACCGCATCGTTTCTAAAATTGTAACAGGTGATGAAACGTACATACCGTTTTTTGACGTTCCAACACGTCAAGAAAGCAAAGTATGGGTCTTTGAAGATGATCCCAAGCCGACAATGGTGAAAAAACAACGCGCACTGAAAAAAGTGATGTATGCCGTTTTCTTCAGAAGTACGGGATGGGTCAAAGCCATCAAGTTGGAAGGACAGAAGACAGTAACAGCAAACTGGTATATCACTAAATGTCTTCCAGAAATTCTACAAGAACTGAATGTTAGGGGACTAATGCTTCACCATGACAATGCATCTTCACATACAGCCGGATTAACAGTTGAGTTTCTTAAACAAAAACAAATTAAAGTGATCGAACATCTGCCGTATTCACCTGATCTAGCTATGTGCGACTTTTGGTTATTCTTTAATCTAAAAAGAACTTACGTGGACGTCGTTTTAATTCAGAAGAAGAGATTGATGTGGCTATAAATGCATTTTTTTCATCTATTCGAAGAAATGAATGGCTTGAGGCATTTAATCTGTGGAAAATTCGTCTACAAAAGTGCATTGATGCTGGAGCAGACTACTTTGAACACACCTAAAATTTCAACTAGGTTTTAAGTATAACTTTAAAAACCTAGTTGAATCTCAAAAATTTCAAAGTGATCCTCGTATGTATATATATATCTATATATATATAGATATAGATATAGATATATAGATATAGATAGATAGAGATATCATATTGATTACATATGCGTTATATCTTATCAGTTTCTTATCGATTTAATTAATCTTATCGATGTATGTGATAGATTGCAAATGCACTTACAATAGTATTGAAGTTTTTAATTTTATTTGTAAGCTAAATTTAACTTTTATAACTAATTAGAATTTATATGAGTATTTCAATTTCGTTTATCTGCACATGCAAATTTAGTGTCCCATTTATTCATTTTCAAAAAAAACGAAAATATCAAAAAATAATTGTTTTTTCTTTCAGATAAAATACATCTTTATTCAAAGAATTTTTTTCAATAAAAAATAAAAAATAAATTATTTTAAATAAAAATACATTGCTAAAATCAATTAGATAATAAAAGTTAAAACTTAAAGCCGAGAGCTAGCTTGTGGTTTACCTTCTACTTTTATAATTTTTAGATGCAGATGAAATTGAAAGGTATATTTGAAGACAAAATTAATTATAAAAAAGAAGATGTATTTTTACATGGCGATAATTATCATTATTTTAAACGATTAATAATGATTCAGAATGTAGATAATTCCTTTTTACATAGCAAAAATTATTATCTTTAGGTAATACTGAAATTAATTTTTTGTGCATTAAAAATTTCTTTCCTCTCAAAGAATCCTTTATAGTAATAACTTTTGAACGTATTTTCAGTTTATTTTACTGATACATACTCATACAAATTTTCAGGAACAGTACAATTAAGTGTATATATTTTTAGATTTTCAATAAAACCTTCATTATTTTCTTTTTCGAAGTTTAGAAAATATTATTTTTGTATTTTAAATTTTCACCACCAATATTGCTGCCATAATAAAATTTAATTTCTTCTGAATTTAACAGGTAAATGATGACTTTAAATATTAAGAAAAAGAAACTATCAATAACTTGTCTACTTCAACCTGATGCAGTCTCTTTACATTTTTAGTCTAAATAGTATATTTATACTTTAAATGACTTCTTGAATCTACTTGATGTACTATGACTCCTTAATTGTAACCATACTTTAGCAACTTGATCTTAGTAAATTATAAATTTAACACCATGATAATAACAATACAAAAGTTTTATTTACATCATCGTTTATATGCTAAAATATCTGATTTCTGCGGCAATTTTTTTTTATTGCTGAATTTTTGTGGATAATAAATAAAATATTTTTCTCATTTCATCCTAAGGATGTATCATAGATGTATAATAAAAATAAGACATAAAAATTAATCTGTTTTCAACATTTAAAAAGAATTTTGACATTTATTGTATTATTTAAATGAAATATTCTTTGTCAAGTAAAATTGTAGTCTATGCAAAGAACATGAGAGGATAACAGAAAAATGGTGTCTTTGCAATTCTTTGTCTGATTATGAAGTCGGTGGATATTTTTTCGATAACTTTAACTTTAAAACTAGTTGCAAATATTTACAGCAATCAATTTCGCCAATTGATTTAAATCAATTAATCATCAATATTTACATCAATCAATCAATTTCATAAACAAAATATGTTATTTAATTTTAAGCTTACTGCTATTTAAATCATTTTAATTAAGAATTTTCTTAACATTTTACTTATTTAATTTAATAACATTTTACTTATTTATTATAAGAATTTTCTTAACTTAAAATTTGTGTGTGGAACACAAATATTAAAAATATTTTTAATTTTCTAAATGTTGTGCATAAGACAGTGAATAAAACAATTATTTAGTCAAAATATAATCTGAAGCAGAATCTATTTTCCACCTTTTAAGAATTTGCATGAGAGTTGTTTGGAAAATTATTTGATAATTCCATCAATCTATCTTTTCTACTGATTTAAATCAAAATTTAATGTAAAGGCTAGTTTTGTATTATTTTTTTTATCTCTTTTAATAACTAATAGCTTGAAATAGAAACTAAAATAAAAAAAAAACATTTACAAACATCAAAATTTAAATCTATTTTGAAAAGAAACTCAGAACTCAAATTTATTGCTATTCGCAAAAATCCCATGAAGATGAAGCTCTTAAAAGTAAATTATGTGTAATTTACTTTCAGATCATATTGTCTGTTAGCTGAAGTTATTGAGAAAGTAAATAGACTTACATGTGTGTGGAATTCAACTGTCAAGAGGTCATTCATTTGTTTCGTTGTTATCTGTCAGAGTAGTGTTTTATAAGATTCCTTTGAAATTGGCAGTTAAAATGCATAACACAAGTTATAAATGTGTAAAAATGTTACTGATTCAAAATTTATGTAACTTAAATTAAAACTATGCAAGGAAAATGTATGATTTTAGTTTAAAAACCATTTTTTAAACTTTCTGATAAATTTCTTATATTTTTATCTTTTAGAGAGAATCTTAGAAACAACATAACACTAAAATAAAATTTTAATAGTAGTAATATTTTTTATAATATTATTTCTATTGTTGTGGTTGTCGTGTGACAAGTGCAAAAAGAAAAAATAAAAAAAGCAAGTCATATGGGACCAAAGGCTTGGAGCACTGCCATGGCCACATCTTCAGCTCTTTCCATATGAAGGGTGTCATGTCAGCAGTTGGGATCGATGTTGAAGAGGGTCGAGGCCACAGAGTTGCCTCGTATCCAGCGGAACTCCTGTGAAGTACCTGCATTCTGCGTAGGTTCTAGATCCGTCGGGCATGATTTTCAACCCCTCATGTGCACAGTCCACATTCTGCTGATGGTAGAGGAGATACCATGGTCAGGATTAAGCTCCGGTAGGGACCATTTTTTCCGCAGTCTCCCGCAAGTGGTAGTTGTGGGAGGGTGATTGATATTCCTACCCTCCTTGGCGAGGGAGTCCACCTGTTCATTTCCCTGGATGTTAAGATGTGCAGGGACCCATTGTATGGTGCAGGTTTTCTCTCTTGCAACTATGATGGACAGGAGCGCGTTGATGTCTTGGGCAAGTCTCGTTTTACTTCCTGTAATGGCCTCCAGAGCAGATTTACATACACAGAATATGTTAATGCCATTCGAGGGGACTGACTGTACACGATAAAGGGCAAGAGCTGCCTTTATGGCAATCAATTCACTGGTGAAGTTGGAGACAATTTTTCCAGCTGCAACCCGATGTTTGAGGTATGTTTGTTCTGAAAGGATAAGGAAAACACCGGAACCTCCCCAGTCTCATTCTGAGTTGAAAGAGCTGTCAGTGTAAGCTGTGACAAGGTCTTGTTTAGAAAGCTTGGTAATAGTTTCCATACCTTTTCTCCGAATGGTTTCTTCTGGTTCGCTTTTTGAACACGCTTTTTGAACTCGCTTTTTGAACACGATTCCAGCAGGTCTGAATTGATTTTAACGGTAGGTGGTAGTTTGACAGCAAAAGGTGGTTCTTCAATAATGTATAGGCATGTGTTATTCAGATTGATGCTGTTTCTAATGTCTTTGTCGTATTGACAAAATATTATTTTTATTATAATGTGGTTAAAATTTTGGAAATTTAAGTTTAACTCAAAATAAGAAACCATTTTTTTGTCCAAAATAAAGTATTCAAACTCATTTGAAATTGTATAAAACAACACTCTCTCAAATCCTGCAGATGGCCCAGGGGGTGTTCCTGGGCGGAATGGATGAAGTACTTCGGGAGTGTATTCTCCTGGTAGGGCCATCCAAGGCGTGAAGGCCGTTCCACTATGCCCAGCTAATATCTGCAGGTGAAGCCAGAAGACAGTTAGACTTCTATCACTGGTACTCCAGATCTTGTATCAATAGAAGCTGTCCCCTTCCCCTTTACCATGAGCTTGTCTACTTCGAACCTACATCGCCCGTCACGTAGTTGAGTTCGGTATTTCGCAGTGAACTTTTGGCTATCCAGACTGGTTTGGACTCAATCAAAGATAAAACCTCTTTTGATAATATATGGATTCTCATTAACAGTCGTAGCTCCATCCCGTACTTGAACAATTGGGCTAGTGTAATAGACCATGCTGGGACCCGAATATGGGTCCCAGCATGTTCGTATGTTATTTGATCTCTCAGCCTCAAATGATATTCACTTCCAGTGGATCCCCTCTCATGTAGGTTTGTTCGGAAATGAGCGAGCTGACGCACTGGCGAAGGAGGGCTCTTCCTCTACTGCTTCTCCAGACCTGGATCTTATTTACTCAGAACTATATTCTGCTTGTAAAAATGCCAATGCAACAAATAATCATAGTATAAATCCAATGAATTATTGGGATTTAAGCCCCAAGTTCTTCCAAATGCGTTTCTACATGACCAGAAAGCTTTTTTTGCTCTTTCAATACAAAAGTTGAAGTGCTTGTTCCAACTTAAGTTCATGTCAAAAAATACTCCTAAAAATTTAACTTCTCTAGAGCAAGTTAATTCTTGACCAAAAAAAATTATCTTTTTCAAATTAAGATTCTTTTTCTTTGTGAAGGCTACCATAGTGGTTTTTTGAGGATTTACAGAGAAAGGCCTTCTTTTTTACATCAAGTCTCAACTTGTTTGAGGGTGCTGGACATGATGCTGGAGATTGTTTCACCAAACTTACCCCTGACGATTATAACTAAATCATCTGCATATCCAATGGTGGTTATGCCTGGTTTCTTTAACACCACTAAAAGGGAATCTACAACATACCACCATAAGATGGGTGAAAGAAACCCTCCCTGTGGACAACCAGCTTTGGCTTGGATGATCATGTTTTCACCTAAATTGAAGCACTGACAAATCTGTTATTGAGCAGATTTTCTATCCAAGAACAGATTGTGTCATTAACTCCCTTTCTAGCAAGAGATTGTAAAATAGTTTCAATGGGTACCTTATCAAATGCACCTTCTATATCTAAGAAAACAGCTAAAGCAAGTTCCTTAGCCTTAAAGTTTTTCTCCAAAATGAAGGATAGGTTGTAGATCGCACTATCAGTGGATCTACCAGGTTGATATGCATATTGAGAGTCAGAAAGTGGTTTTTCCACTAAGTAAACTTCTCTAATATATTTTTCTATCAGCTTTTCAATTGCCTTTAGAAGAAAGGATGTTAAGCTGATAGATCTAAAAGATTTGGCTTTATAGTAATTATCTTTCCCTATTTTAGGAATAAAAATTACTTTTGTATGCCTCCAAGCAATAAGTATATGCCCAAAGGCTATGCTTGCCCTAAAGATTCTACAGAGAATGGGAGCAATGCACTGGACTCTCTCAATAAGCAGAGCCGGTACAATTCCAGCCATTCCCGGTGATTTAAAAGGTTTAAAGGACATTATTGCCCATTTTGTTCGATCATAAGTTATGATTCTTTTGGCAACATCCCATTTACTTCTACCACAATTTGAAGTAGGGAGTGTAAAATTAGAACCTGGAAAGTGAACTCTGAACAGTTCAGACAGTGTCTCTCTTCAAGATTCTGAAAACTTACCATTTGGCAATTTAAGAGTGTTTAGACAGCAGTTCTTGTCTTTAGACATTATTTTAACGAGTGTTGCAGTAGCAGACACAGTTTTAATGTCAGTGCAATAATTTCGCCAAGAACTTTTTTTTAGAATTCCTGATAGCTTTATTATATGTGGTAAGTGCCAATTTATATTTCTGCCACTCACCATTCTTTTTGGCTCTGTTAAAGAGCTTTCTACATTGTCTTCGCTATTTACTTAACTCTTTAGACCACCAAGGAACTAACCTTGGAGAGCAAATATTGCTGACATCACAATTTTGATAGTATGCTTGGAGAATGGCATGTTGCATGTGATCAACGGCCAACTCCAAATCTGCTACCGAAGATAACTTACCGAAGTCGCCTTCCTTGATAAGATCTTCTAGATATTTTTTGTAGGAACCCCAGCTGGTATTTTTTGGGTTCCTACCTACCACCTCTAGTCTGTTTCCCCCTAAAACAGAAAAGCTAATGTATTGGTGGTCACATAAGCTTATTTCATCAGACACTTTCCAATCTTTAATAAAATCAGCACACTGACTGTTACATAAAGTGATGTAAATGACTTCTCTTCTATTTATAGTAATAAAGGTGGGTTCATTACATCTATTAAGAATAAATAGATTATAATACAAAATATATTCTAAAAGATCCTCACCACGTCTGTTGCATTCACTACTTCCCCATATAGTGTGGTGAGCATTTGCATCACAACCTATGATAAGTTTCTTACTCAAATTGTTATAATCTAAAAGACTGACAATTTGCTTATTAAATGTGTCTTTATCATCGAAAGGAAGATATGAAGACATAAAATAATTTCGTCTTTGATTCCTTGCAATAAACAGGTTACTTTTACAGCAACATTATCCCCATTTAGGTAATTGACCAGAATGAGGGCATTTAATTTGTTGCTAATAGCAAAACATGCTCTAGGTCTCAAACAACATTTATCATAAAATATGTTAAAACCCTAAACATGTAGGCCCAAAACAGAACCATTGGAAGTCCATGGCTCTTGAATTAAAACAATGTCAACCTCCCCTCTAGTCATCTTCTTGCTAAGAATAGCTGAAGCTGATCGACTATGGAGAAGATTGATCTGTGCTACTTTGATGATACTTACCATTGTGGCACTTAAAGAAGCTAAGAAGAAGCACTGCTTCCCAAGCCTCCATAAGTAGGGGACTTACTTACTTGAGTTTCCTGCAAAACCTTTTCTATCTCACTCTCAAGAGGAGAGCTGGGTTGCAGGGTTATATCAGAACCAGAATCTAAATTTAGTTCTTCAAGGTTAGGTAATTCGCTTTCCTTAATAGAAGTAGGAGAGGATTTACTTACTTGAGAAGTTACACCTTCTTGTACAACTTCCATCTCTTCAATGCTCTGTACATCCTTCTGGTTTGGGTTCTGGAGAATTTTGAAGGTTCCCCAATCCAAACCTAGTGTAGGCACCATAATTTGCCTTTTTAATGGCTTCTGAGGCTTCCATATCAACCTCAAAGATCCATCTAATAGAATGTGTCTCTACAGATTTCAGCATAGTACGCCATTCTAAAGACTTCAACTCCGGATTGAGTCTATTTAGCCATTTCAGAAAGACGGCAGGATCTTTTGTATGAGTGCCCCTTGTCTTAAAAGCCACCTTTACCGGTTTAGGTACATCACTGGGATCCAGAACACTGAGTCCGTCACCACCAAACAGACTCTTGTTACCATGGAAGGATTTTTTAATCCATTCCACAGTTTCAAGGTCATCACATAGGAGAATTAGTGCCCCAGACACTAAGCTTAAGCCTCGAACCCTAGGCAGATGATTTCCTATGGGGACATCATCGGTCCTGGTCAGAATTTCCAGCTGTATGGAGTCAACATCCTCCTTGTTAAGTTTGATGGTTGGGAAACCATCCTTCACAATAACTACTTTATGGCTTTTAACAGCCTGAGCAAAAGTCCCAGGTTGATGATCATCCCTGGGCTTTTTGGAGGCAGTGTTAATGGGAGAAGGGGTTGAGACCTCAGACCTAAGTCTTTTGGTGCCACCTACCTTCTGAACAGTCTCCTCCTGCTCCTTTGCTTTATTACGACGCCTTAGATTGCGTCTTTGTGATTTTGTGAGAACTCCTGGTTCTCCAACTGTGGTGCCAGTGTGCTGCCTTGCGGCAACTCCACTTCCTCCAGCAGCCAGATTGCCAGTGTTCTCCTTTTTGCCGGGATTCTGTTCCTTAGGAACTGTTTCACCGGCTGATTGGATAACATCAGGAGATGTATCCAATTCTTTTTTATCATTTTCATTTTTTATTTTTTTACCTATCGCATTAAAAAGTATTATCTGCAAAATTACAGAAAGAATAATTCATAATAGAACTATGAGCGAACTTATTAAAACAGACATGCTCCATTTCTATCCCAGTACAGAAAACAACACGCCACAGAGAATCAACTCTTCTAGCTTTACCAAAGGGTCAATGATGATCTACAAAATATCCCTTCAGAAAAGACAACTGCTGTATGTATTCCTTGACATGACCTCGGCTTTGGACACAGTATGGAGGAAAAAATTGATGGAAAATGCATATGAACATGGTATTAAAGGCAATGCCATTATTTGGAATGCAAACTTCCTGAGAGACAGGAAGATTAGAGTTAGATGAAATGGAGATAACTCTCAGGAGAGAAAAACATGGGGAGGAGTTCCACAGGATTCTGTGCTCAGCCCCCTACTTTTCCTTCTTTATGTTAACAACATACACCAGCACATTGACGAAGACACCTAAATCGCATGCTATGCGGACGACATTGCTATATGGCACACTAGTAGTGACATCGCAAAGTCAGAAAGTTCTCCCAATAGATCTTTAATCGGAATCATGAATTGGTCTAAAAAACTGAATCTACGAATCAACCCTCAAAAACTAACTACATGATTTTCACAACAGATAGAGTACATAGAATGCACTTTAATACAGCTATAGCCATGAATGGTGTGCTTCTTAACAAGGTGGACAATCCAAAATATTTGGATGTGACCCTGCATGCAGAACTTCGGATTACGAAACATATCGAAAACATTTCACACAAGGCACTTAAGAAATTAAACATCTTCAGAAGCCTTTGTAGTACTGACTGGGTACCTAACCCCCAAACTCTCAGAACTACCTACTTTTCACTTGTTAGACCCAATTTGGAATATGCATCATCAATTTGGGCACATGTTCCTATATCTGCACTCGGGAAACTTCATAAAATTCAAGTCAAGGCAACTAAGATAATTATTGGAGCTATTTAGTCAGATCAGGACTGCGGATTACTTGATAATCAAAGAAGATACCTGACAGTTAAATTTATCAACAAGACGAATAGTCTAGCTGCTAATCATATCTCTCGCAGAACGACAATTAACTGGAACAGCAGATCGAGACTCAAGAGATCATCTATTATGAAGTTCGATAGGAAATATAAGAAAGTCTCAAATTAGATCAAAGATTTACTTCACTTCAGGAACTTATTCTATCATCCTGCCTTCCCCCAAATACTGTTATCAACCTAAACCTACTAGATCACTGTTCGAAAAAGGAGCCGGCGGTCATTGTTAAAGCTAAAGAAATTTCAACTATAGAAACTTATTTGGGACATGACCTTGTGCGGATAGATACTGACGGATCTTCAGATGAAACGATTCTAAATAGTGTAGCAGGAATATCTCTTATGACTAATGACAAGAAAATGCAAAAAAGTATTGGAACAGGAATCATAGCTTCTAATTTTACTTGCGAACTAAAGGCAAACCTAGAGGCCCTACGAATGTATGCTTCACTGAATAATACTGACAAAGCTAGTGGGCTCGTCCTTGTCTGACTCTAAGGCCGCTCTGGAGGCGATAGGGAATGGAGAATCCAGGCTCGCACAAGACATCCATTATTTAGAGGAAATTTTCCACCTGGGAAAAGCTCCACTTTCCAGTGAATACCTGCACATGTTGGCATTGAAGAGAATGAGGAAGCAGATAGACTTGCAGATGATGACGAGAGATCTTAACTTGGAAACTCCCAACACCGTAACTTTAAGGAGACACCAAAGCAATTGCTAGATACAATCTGAAAAAAAAACAAATCAAAATTGAACATCAATTATGTGTTGTTAATGTGGACAGGATAATTACCAGAACTATTTCCAGACTATAAATATAGACGGCACCAGATCTTACAAATCATGTAGGAACTGGCCTGTGGAGAAGCTCACACCAGAACATATTTTAACTGCCTAACCATCATGAGAAGTTTACAGGCTATTGATGAATTTCCCTTTCAGGAAAATCTCTATAATGATACAATTGTACACATTGCCAAGGCCGTGATTTCGGCACATGAAATGATTTTAATTGACTACAAATGGACACGACACCAAGCCAGGCTTCTTAATCATTGTATGGAAACAACAAAATTAAAATCAGCCTACTTTTCAGTTCATAAATCAGATTTTCACTAACTATCATTTAGGAATTTAATATACTACAACTTTTAACGTATACTAAAAACACTTCATTAGTCAAAAAAAGTAAGCATATGAATCTTCTTTTATTGCTTACAACTTTATCACATCACATCAAATTTCAAAAAACGATAATAAAAAAAAATTTCAGTATTTATGAGAGAAGCATGATTCACTGAATACATAATAATTCCAATTTACCACTTTATATTGTAAAGATTTTATTTTTTATTTTTGGAGATATTATGGTGGGATAATTTAGATTCATTTTAATTAGCTATTTGATGCTTATTCTCTCTGTTTGAGAAAATACTTCAAAATTTTCTATTTA
>JAJQOW010002673.1:0-14134 GCA_037975125.1 Latrodectus hesperus
TGTATTGAGTAAGGGCTGCTTGTACGAATGTAGATAATCGACACTAAAAATTTCTATTGTCTCAATGCCTTATTTGTTGAAATTGCTACAATTACTTTTTCAATAATCCCCTTTTTAGTCTGCACAAACAAATGAGTATTCATATTTTTTAAGGAAAATCTTTACTAAAAAAATGCTAACAAGCTAACACCAAATTAGTTTGTTAGAAAGTGGGAAAATGTTCATAATCATTGTGAAGTTCTGGATTTTAAAAATAAATTATGTGTGGTTTATATTTAGGTATAAATAAGAAGACTAGCTATCGAAAGCCGAAATAAAAGCAAATGCTTTGCGTTTTTTTTATTTTATTTAAAAGAGACATTGTACTAAAATGATTATTTATAATTAGCAACTACATATCAGGTGATAAACATTTACACAATCCGAAATTTTTTCATGATAAATAGGCTTGTAATTACAACTTTATTCAATTTTCCAGAGTTCAATGAAATTTAACGCAATTATAAATGAAACTGTAACTATTGCAACTTTAAATATTATGATTTATTTTTATGTAATTTTAACTTAAATAAATTCCAATGAAACTGGGCCTGGGAGGGAGGAAGAAAAAAGATAAAATTTAAAAAAATGAACTATATATCAGGTCACTGTTATAATTCCATCACTTAAAGCGCTTTTCTTTTTCTGTAACAAGTTGAGGTTTTGTTCGATAAAGTTCCTTGTGCTTACGTTAATTAACTTCATCTGAAGTCAAACTGTCGACCAAGCATTTCTTTTTCTTTACTCAATTAATCATTTGCGTGCCTTTTGAAAGCAAATTGGACTTTAAATCTCTGGGAAGCATTCCTGCATAACATTAATAGTGCAGCAAACTTCTAATGGTATAACACAGAGTAAAACTCAATTATTCGGGGGGAAAGTTGCTTTCATTGATCCACAGTCAAGGTTTTATGATCCTGACACCACACCCTTTCAGTCGTTCACAAGTGGTTTTGCAACCACAGCTCTTGGCGCAAATACTTTGTTCACACAATTCACTCTGAATTGCATGGGTTCTGTATATGTTCATTCAGCAGTCACTTTCCTTGACAGGGTTTTCTTCTGGTGGTCACAATCTTCGTCAGTGTCAGCCTCTCTCTTTTGCTTGAATTTTGTTTTCTTTCCCCAATTCAGCTTCGGAGATGTTGTTTCCCCATGATAGTTGCATGCTGTCATGACATTCGATATGATGCTTACTGATATCCCAGCAAGTGTGTCAGTGGTTAAAAAAGAAACGATCGAAAATTCAGCCACTTTTCTTTGCAACTTGGACAGGTCTCTCGCTTAAGTTATACTCGAAATGAAAATAAGCAAACAATGACATCCAATGTACTCCCACATATCCTTGACAACGTAGAACAAAACAATCGGTATTTGGGAGTTTAATTTTCTTCTCTAACACAAATGGAAAGAACTTCGTTCCATTTTCTTTTATTCTATTTTCTTTGAAATTTTAAAATTTCTGGTCAATATCTGAATATATTAATAAATGGACTGTATGATTTTAAACATAATAAAACTCTATTTTTTGTAGCTGATTCACCTCACTCATTTTACATCTGCTCTTCTCAAAAGCATTAAATCGACTCTCTTCTCCCTTACAGTTTTTTGTTTTGTTTTTCTCACATAAAAAGATGGCGCTGCTGTAACAGAGCTTCATTTGTATGGAACATTCTGGCGCACGTTGCAATGTTACATTCAACCAATGAAAATACAAATAATTAAAAAAAATTTACACACAAAAATGAATATAAACACAAATTATCACAATTAATGGATAAAATTCAATAACAAATTATATACTAATAGGTAAAATACAAATTTTAGAAAGGGGCCTTTTTAAAATTCCTGAAGAAGTTTTTACTTTAACAACTCTGACCCGTTTGTCATTCATCCGATAGAGTTGCATTATTCTACCTAATGACCATTTTTGAGGAGGTAGATCTTCATCTTTGATAAAAATACAATTTTATTTTGTTATAAATTTTTTTATTTTGTTACAATTTTAATTGTTATAAATACAATTTTATTTTTAAAAACATAAAGAACGCATTTAGGTGAAACGACAAGTTATATTAATTTTCAATGAATGTTAAGAGAAATGGTAAAAAATAATATTTAATTTACCATTTTTCCTTCCATTTGATGCTTATTTCTAATACGCTTTTATGCGTCTCCCACTGCAGTTGCATTAAAAGTAGCTGCGTGTGCTTCATTGTGGTGCCCATATAGACCCAGAGTTTTTATTTACTATACATTAAATTAACCAAGAATACTACATCACCAACCTTATTATTCTGCTAGATGTGAAAAACACTGGAAAAACCTAGCCTTTGACAAAATCCACTGACAGAATCCGAGAAACATGTTTCCTCAAAATCTAAAACCAGGTCGTTATGCAACGAATGCCACATACAATTCTGCAGGCGTTTGTTTTAAATTTAACAGTCCGTATTATTATGATCGGCAATGTCCTTCTTATGTTATACGGAGATAAAAATGATAGAAACGTTATAATTTGATAAAAAAAAAACAATCATGAATGTGTGAATTGCTGTGCAAAATGAGATTGAAAAGAAAATTATTCACATATGTATATAAGAAGATTAGAAAGGTTACACTGAATGGGTGTACATTAATAAGCTTTCCACGAACTTGCAGTTTCAAGGGCACTCCAACACTTTCATCACGTGCTCCACTGTTTTTTATTTTGCGATGTTAATGATTTAATTTCTCGCCAACATTTTTATTTTTATAAGTAGTTTGAGAAATCAAATTCTTAAGAGTCAGAAGTTGGAAACTATGTAATAAAAATTATGAACACACTTTATATTTGATAGTAAAAAATTGTATTTTCAAATTCTTATTTTAAATTAAAATGTACTTATTTAATATGAATAAAATTGTATATGTATTATTTAAAAGTATCAAATGCATTTTAAATTCGAATTGAAATTCATTTATGTTGTTTTTTAAATTTCGTGAGAATTTTCCTTTACTTGAAACTAAGAAATTAAGTTTTAAAATGATGTTGAAAATTACATTTTTATTGCATATAAGCTTAAAATATGATGGTGTGTCTAAATTTATAAATGGAACATTAAAGTAAGCATTTATGATGAACAGTTTGAAAAATATTCTTTTGCAATTTCATGAATAAAATCAAGAAACTGTGTAATAGCATTAATATATTTGCTGACTTTTATAAATTTATAAGTAATAATTTTAATAAATAGAAAATTCAAGCAAGCTTTCCTTATAATGGCATCATTAAGACATGCAATAGCCGTAAATAGCTTTGAAGTTAACTGTGAAACAGCTGAGTAATATAAAAACTATTTGGCATTTTAGGCTTATTAATTTTCTGAAGACATTTTACAGATCTGTCAAAGTGTCAAAATTCCGAAATATTTGAAATGGAAGAAACTTAAATGAGAAATATATTACAACCTCCATACATAGTTTACTCAGTACTCCTACCATTGGACTTCATCCCATTGTTAATAATGTTTTTTTCTAAAAAGCTCGATTAAACCAAAGTGATTTTTTTCTAAACAAATCAATCTTAAGAGAGAATTTTTTGTAATCTTATAAAAGGCAAATCTTAAGTGTGTTGATAGAATTCACTTAATTTCATAAAATATAAGTATCAGGACATATTTTGCAAACATAAATAAACCATGCGAATATCTCTATTATAACATATATAAGTATAGAAATCCACTTATGAATAAAAAATTACAAATTTTCTTATGATAAATTTTAAAATATTAAACTAAATTTATGCTTTAAACCTGAATTTCACACAAAGGAAATTTAAATTTAGAATACATCAACATAGAATGGAATGTGCGTACTTATATAAAAATAAAATTGTTTTGTTACGTGCACTAGCAGTAAAAGCATCTTCACTAGTTAGTTTTACAATTTTTATTTCTTAATTATGAAAATTAATTTATATAATTACAAATAATGTTCTCTTTCAGGAAGATTTCATGTTATTTTAATATAAAAATTAGTTGTTACTTAAAATAAAGCTAATTTTTAGTAATGAAAAATATAACTCACTTCTTTAAAAACTGCCTTAAATTCATGAAATTGCTTTTTATTTGTGCTTAGAAAAGTTTTTAAAGTATCATGATTTCTTGGCACTATGTAAAACAACTATATTTTCATTACGTCAAAAAACTAATATGAATATAAATTGAAATAAGCTAATGCAATTTTTCACTTACTACACTACAGTGATATGAGTATTTGAGTTGCCCAAGCAAACACATGCTACTTTCTGCCTTCATTTTTTTATTTGTACACAACAATTAGGACATTATTTGTAACAAACACTAATATACAATTTTCTGCAAAGTCGCAAAGTTCTCTTAAATATTCCTGTTCAATGTTTAATAAAAGTTTAAATTCAGTCTGAATTTAGATTTGAAAGTAGATTCTGATCCACTACCTACCACATGAACACCAGTACCTACCATGAGAAAAATTGTTAAACTGAAAGGCAGAATGTTTACAGATCAGTTGCTATTTCCATGAAAGGTTATGGGATCCATCTGCATATAATTATTTGCTCAATAAAGCAAAAGAGGTGAATTTAACTCAATGAGTTAAATTCAACATCCTCGGAAATGCTTGTAGAAATAGTCAATCAAATTCCTCTGCAGCTGCCTATGATTATGACGATTCAATTTTACTCATTATGTACCACATATAAGAGCTCAACAAGATTTATAGAGTTGCTTATGTTAGTAAAACTCAAACTGAAATCTTCAAAAGAATTATTTAACTGTTTATGGATTACTTTGAAACAATGACATTGTGAGTTGCCATCATGTAATATTTTTCGGTATGTGATATAAATATGAAATGGAACCCTAAGCAATTGAAATCTATTTCCAATAAAATCGTTCCCTCAGTTTATCAGAGGACAGCTCAATTCAGAAAAGTTGAGACAGGGCTTCAACTAGACAAGACAGATGTACTCCGTTTACCATTTAGATCTTTTAGAAACTCTCATTCTGCTCATTGAGGATCCAATCTGCAATCGTAGACTTTTTTTTCTGAGACTTCTACTTTTTATACGCTGTTCTCATTTCTACCATTGGTTCTCTACACCATTTATACCAGTGGCTCTCTAAAGTTCAATAGTACCTCCGATACTTCTATGGGATAGGGAAGAGATCTCTTCCTCTCAATCCCGACTGGTTAGATTTGCATATAAAAGATATCATAAAACACAAAGGTTCTTGAAATTTTCTTTTTAATTTTCTAGATGCTTAGAAGAAATTGAAGTGTTAAAAAAAACTTTAAAATCTTTAAAGCCATCTTTGCAAGCAGCAAAAAATTCTCATGTGCAGGCGAAGTTATCAGTTTTAAATATTCCAACCAATAAAAACATCACCCCTCAAATATCTTTCAAACCAAAAAAAAAAAAAGGCATAAAAAGTCCTCACATTTACAAAAGCCTACTGAACAAGAGTGTCAAAAATCAGCATTAGCATTTATTTTAAATCATAAAGGAGAAAAATTAAAATAATATAACTTTAAAATTGCTCGATTCTATTTTGAGTTTATTAATTTTTTTAACTTTATTATAAATACAACTTTTAATGTTCAACAATTTAATATCACTTAATCTGTCTATAAATTGTTGTTTTTGAAAATTTGTTTAATAAAATGAAAATTAGTGTAATGATTTTCTGTGTTTTCTGTGTCATACAAGATGTATAATCATTGTTTGATTTGTTTTTATGCACAAAAATAAGCATATTTATAACTTTAAATTTGGTAAGTACCTTCTTTTAAATTATATAGGATTATGAAAAAAATTATAAATATATGTTTGAAGTTTATATATATATATATATATATATATATATATATATATATATATATATATATATATATATATATATATATATATATATATATATATATATATATATATATTAGAATATAATACACAAACGAAGGCTATATAGTAAATATGGTTCCATAAAATATTCAGTGAAACTAAAATGTAATAAAATTCTTATTTTAACAAATGTGGAAAGCATGTAATCTTTAATTATTCAACAATGATTTTAAACAAATTTTTTTTTAATTTAATGAAAATTGTTGTGGTGAAAGATAATTCACTCAGTGCCTGCTGTTATTTAAAAAAAGTTTTTTTTTCACTTCAAAGTTTAAAATATTGAGCCTGATAAGGAAGAATAACTTTAATTTGCTATTAAAAGTAATATGAATTCAGTTGAGTGATTTTTCCTCAAAAGCAAAAATGTAAAATATTTAGCTTATATCTGTATTTAGAATGTGATATAAATTATTTCTTCTGATCACAAAATATCAGAGATTTTTCAAAACACAATTGAATTCGTTTGAAAAATTTTAATATCAGCTTATAAAAAGTAATTTTTTCCAGATTTAAAGGTAAAGATATTTTATTTCAGATCAAACGATGCTCATATAAAAACACATTGTCCAATTAAAGGATATCTATAACAAAAAAAAAGGATGTGAAATATAAATTTGTTAATATTTAATGTAAATATTCCTGATGAAGTTAACATAAAACTGATACATTTCAAAATGCAAAGCAAATAAAATGATAAAGTGCATAAGTAAATAAATTTACAATGCTTTTCATAATTAAAAAGTGTGCCTTTTTAGAAATTGAGCTATGAGTATGCAGCAGGACCCCATTTACAAGCTATTAATTAATAACAACCTGTTTCAGACAGAAGATATTTATAAAATTTTGAATACATAAAAAATGTGAACACATATAAAATGTTTGATTGAAAGGTCATCAAATTTTGACAAAATTTTTTTAATACTCTTTATATATTACTAATATAAATAAATGTTTATTCTGTTTGTTTTGAATTGAATTGAGAAGGGCAGCATACATTAGAATGAAACTTTTATCAGCATGTTAGTCTCTGATTTAAAAGCTTCGTTTAACATTAAAATTTCAATAACAATATTGTTACTTAATTTAAACCACAATTAAAACTGAATTAAAATCTGTAAAAGTACTAATGCGATGATGCAAATAACTTAAACAATGAAACAATATGTTTTAAAACTCTTTCAGTTTCAATTAGGAAAGATGTAAGTCTTTTCCCCTCCTTTTTCAATTGTCATCTATATGTTAGTGCTAAGAATAGAAAAAAATATTTAAAACAAAGATTTTTTACTTTTAAAAAAAATTGCAAATAATATATTAGTGATTTTGTTTATGCTTTTCCCTATACACTTAAGTGTTAATTATCCTTCATGTGCAAGAAATTACCATTAAGCGACAATAACCAAATCCAATCTACTGCCTAAAGTAAACACCTAGGAAAGAGTTTCACATATCATTGGATTTATATATCAGTGATCTATACAAAAAATTTTATATCATTGTCCAAAACTTTTTGAACAAAGTTAAATAAATATTTTTATTTTTTCCAAATTGTAATTTTTTTAAAGGTTACATACGCGTTTTCTATTGGAATCAGTATAGCCCTTAATAATATAAAAAAGAAATAAATATTACTGCAGAAAGGATAACATCATTGATATAAATATGTGCTTCGCTTATTTTTGTAAATAGATTATTTTTTAAAAAATTTAAAATTAATTTCATAATTCCAAATGTTAGCACAGTTAATATTTGCAAACATTACTAGAGATTTTTTAATGTATATATGAGAGGGTATATGTGTGTGTGTGTGTGTGTGTGTGTGTGTGTGTGTGTGTGTGTGTGTGTGTGTGTGTGTGTGTGTGTGTGTGTGTGTGTGTGTGTGTGTGTGTGTGTGTGTGTGTGTGTGTGTGTGTGTGTGTGTGTGTGTGTGTGTGTGTGTGTGTGTGTGTGTGTGTGTGTGTGTGTGTGTGTGTGTGTGTGTGTGTGTGTGTGTGTGTGTGTGTGTGTGTGTGTGTGTGTGTGTGTGTGTGTGTGTGTGTGTGTGTGTGTGTGTGTGTGTGTGTGTGTGTGTGTGTGTGTGTGTGTGTGTGTGTGTGTGTGTGTGTGTGTGTGTGTGTGTGTGTGTGTGTGTGTGTGTGTGTGTGTGTGTGTGTGTGTGTGTGTGTGTGTGTGTGTGTGTGTGTGTGTGTGTGTGTGTGTGTGTGTGTGTGTGTGTGTGTGTGTGTGTGTGTGTGTGTGTGTGTGTGTGTGTGTGTGTGTGTGTGTGTGTGTGTGTGTGTGTGTGTGTGTGTGTGTGTGTGTGTGTGTGTGTGTTAGTTAATACGTCGTTACATTTATGATTTATAATTTAAGAAAACAAGCCTTAAAAACAAGACTCCAATCTCATCTTTTATTTACTTATACAATATATTTCCAATTTATTAAATTTTATACACCATCCCAAACCATCGAAGACCATGAAAAATACACAAATATCTGCAATTCATTTGAATAATTGATTTATCCCCTTAGCATTCACTTTTCTCTTCAAATATTTCGACAGCGACATAGGTTCTCTCAATATGACTTTTTTAGCTGGATTAAATTTCGATTCTACTACTTTTTAATTTTGAATTCGTATTGAATTTGCATTATTTTATATCATTTATCACAGTTCTTGATCATTTGTTAAGACGAATAATTAAAAGTTAATCAATTATATTTAGGAAATTAAAGCTGGTAAATTCACAATAAAAAAATAATACAGATAAAAAATACAACATTTTTACTCACGGACTAACGTACACAGAAATGATTGAAAGTAAATAATTATAAGTGCTAAAACTAAGTTTAATATGAACATAAAGATTTTTAAAAAAAAGATATTTTCAGGTAACATCTTCCAAATGATGTGTTTCTTCATTCCTATTGATGTTTTCATTATGTTCATCTAAAATGATATTGAAAGAATTAGAAAAGGAATAAAGAACAGAAAAAAGCTGCTTTTTAAATGATTAATACACTGCTGGTCACAAAAACTGCAACACTAAGAAAGACGGGAGATATCACAACAAACAGGACTTTGAAGTGGTGCAAAGTCGCACGTGATGTGTGTCTGTGCTGAAATTCTAATCATTTGCATATCTCACCTCCGCTAATGCATGTTGTAAATTTCGTGTTATTTGCATGCTTCCTTCAGGGTGTTGCCTTTACGATGGCCAGCAGTTTAACATGAACTCAATGAACACTTAAAAAAATATTGATAGTTGGGATGCTTATAGTTAAAATACTGAATTTTTGAATCTTAATAAATACCTACTGTTGCATAAATAGATAATGTTATCTTGATACAAAATTCTGAAACTTTAAATTACAAATAATAGTAAATTAATGATATATTATAATCACAGGCGAAGGATGAGAATCGCATCAATGAAATTTTATGACAAGGAAAAGTACTTTAAATTAGGTTGACATTTTTATAGAAAACTCTGCTTAACATGGTTTTTATATAAGCAAATTGCCAATTTTATCAATATATTTTAGTCTTTTTGACAGGCATGTAAAATATTGCAAATCATATTTTTGTAAGTCAAGGTTTTCTCCCCTTAGAGTTCAACTAATTTGCAGTGAATTATATTGCTATTGAGTATGTGTGTTCCCTTATGGGAAATTGATTCGTAAATTATAAGGAAAAGATAATTGATCCATACTTATGTTTATATTTTTAAGTACATTTTAAGTATTTATTAGTGGGACAAGCCTCAACTCACATAGATTTCAAATCAGGAAAGAGATTTTCATAAATGTAGGTGAATTTGTTCATACAGATTGGTTATTATCGTTACATGTACTTAAGAAAATATCTATTAAATGTTTCATGCCCTGTATTTAATTGAGATCTACCTAGCAATTTTACAGCATTTTGAAAATATCATTTTTTACAAACCTTACCAATAATTTCCTTAATTTGTATGACAATATAGACATTTGTAATTATTTCCTAGTTAACGAAATGCAAATGTTAGTTAAAACATTAACAAGAAAGTTTTTGCCATTTTTATGGCCCAAAATAACATGACCTTCAGAAAGTGTAGTCTGTTGTTAGTTCTTGAAATAACTACTATCAACATCCAGAACCTTTTTCCAACATGTCTGTAAATGTGCATACCTCTTTCGTTCTTCTAATTAAGTCGCTGTATGGTATACCTGGCCACCACAGATGTAGCATGCGGCCTCGTCTATAAGCCAAGAACAATACACTATTGACATTAATCAGTATGGCACCTTCTAGTTATGATGCCTGTTGCGCACGTTCCAACTGCTGTTTACACGCGTCTGCAGTGACCATTTGGAAGCAGCTCATAGAAAGTCCTTTGAAGACATCAGCTTGCTCACAGAGGAGTAAATCTATGACCTGAATTGTGGAACCAACGCGTTTCCGTACCTTCACAACACTATCCTCAAAGTTTAGACATATTCGGCTTCTTGATCCTGCAGCTGATAAGCCCACTTTGAAGTTGTATAGCAAGCATCGTTTGAGATCCCTTGACACTTCCATTTCTCTTCGCTATTGTACGGGTTATAATAGAAGATCGTGCTCGATGTATCCGCTTTTATATAGCAACACTGATATTTTTACTCTCGACTGACTGGTATCTCATCCATATCGTATACTTATTTTTATGCTTATTGTCACCTCATTCAATGGCAACGCAGAAACTGCCAGAACTTTCTTCTTCACCTTATCGAAAGGAAACTGACCCGAATGACCAATTTAATATAGATAAATATTATATAAATATTTTAGATATGATTTAAATATTTTAAATTTTAGATATTTTAGGATGATAATATATATATTTTCATACTTATATACATGTAAGTTTGTCTCTTTCTGTTTTATATTAATACAATCTATTCTTTTTGTATTGTAATAATATATGACTACAATTATTTCCTTTTCTGTATGATAACCTTCGCAAATTTTCTTTTCTCAAATATTCTTTTCATGTTTATTTTATTGCTTCAGATAAAAATAACAGTTTTGCATATTAATATTGAGATAGAATTAAGACAAGAATATCTGGTTTTCTTCAGAAAAATTATGTTGTATATGTATTCAAAATAGGCTGTTTAATAGAACAAACATTGGTTTAAGGAAAATTTTAACAATTTGTTCAAAAATACGGATAAGTTGAAATGTTTATCTACTATTTCAGTGCCATTACATATTTTTTTAATAAAAAGTAATATAATTTCAATAGTTTAAAAATCACTATAACTTTCATTTACATTTCATTTTATAATAAAAGTCACTTATTCAAAATACGTCTGATTGCGTTATGCAATTGGTGAGGATGCAGTAATCTCATATATAAAGAATCTCATGGCTTGTGCTGGAATTCTAAATTATTTAATTAGTTTAAATTCCCCAAGTAATTATTAAATATTCAATTAATTTCAAATATAAAGGAAAATCCACAAAATAATTCATAAGAAACTTATATAACTCAAATGGGCTTACAAATCAAAGAAGCAAGTATTTAAAATTATAGCGCTTGAATATCAATCAAGTGGGCAACACGTGATTCGAAATTCCGGAATGTAAAAATAAGTTGAGTGTATCAGTTACGTAACTCTAGAAAAACGAGTCATTAAACAGCCATGAAAATAAGCTTTTCTTCTTCAACCAGTGTTTTATAGCTAAAACAACAAAGTTTGACATAAATGTTAATCAGTTTCTGCGTCCTATTTTTTTTATGAGGGATTGTATGAATATTACACTTCGTAAATTTCTTATCCAGAGGATAGAATTTATATCAAGAGTAACATTATTCGCAAAATGTTTGCACTTTGTTCATGCAGATTATTTTGAATTAATTTTAAATGTTTTCTAATTTTTAACTGACTACGCGGAAAATTCTCTCCTTGATAATTATTGTAATTTTACAAATTTAATCCTTTTTTAGACAAAGTAAAATTTACAAAATCTAAACTTTAAACCAATAGCTTTAAATACTTGCATGTATGCAATTAAAAAGTTGTTATAATAAATTATACGCATAATTACTGAGTAGAATTGTGAGAACTAAATCCAGCCCAAGTTCATCTACTCAAATAAATAGAGCAATTTATCAAAAATTAAAAAAAAGAATGCAGCGTTGCAAAAAGAATGCAGCGTTGCAAAAAATAATATTTCTTTAGAAAACATTATATTCTTTCATATATATTTTATAGAGCACTAAAGCACGACAAAAATATTACCTATTTAATAATGAAAATACAACGTGAAAACGCAATATCTTACAAATTCCTGTAGTCTAACTTTGATGGTGTTGATATCAATAAGTAGAACATATTATTTGATTTTCAAAATGCTGGACTTTTCACTGCTGGAAAGAAGTAGAAGGACACAGGATTTTTTCAAATAATAGAAGACCTTTAAATTTTATAAAATAATTTCTTTACAGTACTTTTAAAAACTTATTTACAATCAGATAACTATAAATGTAGAATGAAATAAAAAACTACTTGCTTATTATAACTAAAAATTAATTTTATTCACATCATACTCTGTAAAAAAAGTAGAACAGTTCTAACTAATGAAAGTAAAAGTCTTGTTAATAAGGAATTCTTCTATCATCTGCTTTAACTACCTCAAAGAATATTTGCCATTGAATCCTATAAGTCTTGAATTTTGGTTTGACAAAAAGTGTCCGAAACACAATTCAAAACTTCTCGAAGTTCAATTAAAGATTCATTTTGCTTGCATTTGTAAGCCCGCCGAACAGTTACTGACCACATATTTTAAACAATATTGTGGTCTGCACTTTTAGCAGTCTATTGCAAAACCTGAACATTTTTTGTTTCAAGCCAATTTTTAACGCCATTGGCCGTGGTAATTGATGCTTATATTGCAGAAATATCCACTTTTCTCCGCCCATCTTAGCACCATAGGGAAGAATCTCTGAATTTAAAATTTGAATGTATTTTGTATGTTTCTGTCTTTCATCCAGAAACAATAGATTAGTCTTTCCAACGTAGCCAACTGATATCTAAACCATTAAACTGCCTCCTCCTATCTCTGTCAAGTAAAATAAGTCTCTTCCTGTGTATCCATACAATGTCAATAATACTGACTATCGTCTTGGCCTTCTAAATTGAATTTTTTCTTCAGAAAAAATAAATGAAGTTCATTCGGAGATTTAAAACATGTGTTTTTTGACACACTGTAGCCGGTACTCAACGTGCTTTTCATTCCGATGGTGCTTTCTTTTCTTGAATAAGAACGTATCCTATCTTTTTATATAATTTTAAAAAGATAGGGTTCTGGTTCTTCTGGTAGATAGTTCTTCTGGTTACATGTGTGAAGCCAGTTGGGTCTTGAGCTTTTTAAGTACTTTAAAGATTTTTCCTTGATTACATAGAGTCAATTTTTTCAGTCTGCCAATCTTTATTTTCCTCTGACTATTTAGATTTTTCAAGAAGTTAGAAACAGCGTTTGGACTGATGTGTAGTTGCTTACAAATTTCTCTTAGATTTTTGCCTGCATCATTACATGCCACAATTTGGCCTTTTTTGGAATTCACATTTAAAGATTTCCCCTAGGCATTTTAAATGTAACAAAATTGAGGATTTTTTTCCAGAAAAATATATGTTTTCAACATATTAAAACACTACAGATTCCAAAATTAAAATAATTTTTCAGATGTCCTTTGACTTTTTTCACAGGCCAAAAATCTTTAAGTACTATTTTATAATATTTTCTTAGTGGTAAAAATAAAACTCATTCACTTTAAATAAAAGAAAAATTAGTTTAATAAAAGAAAAAAGAAAAATTACATAAATTGTGCGCCAAAATTTAAAGCGTAATTTATGACATATGACTGTCTTTCTACTTTTTTCCAACAGTGTAGAAATATATACTGGCTTTATGACATGACATTTTCATTCTCAGAGGACATATTGGTCACTATTTATCCCTACACAGCTTATCATTCTAATGTATTTGAAAAACTTCTACATATAAATTTATCGCTTTGCTTTATTGGTGCTATTAAAATTTTTCTTTGGTAAAATACCAATATTTTAAAAAGATTTATTGCATTTATATTTTCAGAAGAACTTTATGTTACCAACCGTTTTCATTCTTTGATAAATCAAATTTGCATAGTTTAAACATTTCCAAATTAC
>JAJQOW010002674.1:0-14130 GCA_037975125.1 Latrodectus hesperus
CGTTAAGAGCAACAAAGTGAAACATCATTTGCCGCGGGCTGTGGGGAGGGTGACCACGTTCGCTCCCTCACTGGTTTCCTGGAACCCTGGGGATTGGGGATGTGTCCATGTTCATTTGTGACGTCCAAAGTCCTTCCGCTGGTGTGGCGTGGATGTGGAGAGGAGGTTGCCAGCTCAAGTGTGACCTCGTCAATCAACCGTGGTTGAAAATGACGAGGCACTTGGTGATGGGCGAGTATTTCAAACCCGTTAACCTAAAGGTACAGCCAGCACCGCTATGGTATGCATCTATTTCCAGTGAAGCAGCAAAAGTTTGAATTATGGTACATACAGTTCGGAATTTATAGTTTGGGTAACAAAAATGGTCATAACAATATTGCCATTTATAATCTTATGAAATGAGCTCAAAAATAAGAAAGCGAAGACATAGAAAGAAGTAGGAGATTTACTCAAATCATTTGCACAAAATAGGATATCTAAAATCACTCATGATGTTCCTTTAAATTTATATGGGCGCTCCGTGGCTGAGTGGTCAAAGTATCACTCCGCTAATCGCTTGAGAGCGTAGGAGTGTGGGTTCGATTCCCACCGTGGCCCTGGGTGCTTCCTTCGTTATTCTTCTGTGGTTGTACATCTATCATTATGATATTTGTCCTATTATCGACGAAGACTTACAAGCGGATCTCAAGAATCAAGCATACAAGTCTGAATATATGTAATGTAATAAATAAAAAAATAATAAAATTAAATTTATGTTTAAAAAAACGAGTTTTCGTATTCAGAAAGTGAAAAAAAAATCCATTCACATAAACATAGCACATTATTTAAGTAATGATGTTGAAAGTCTTCCTACACGTAAATATGGGTGTCATTAATTTAAAAAGAATCGGTCACATTTTAAATTGATCACCCTGTATAACGAGTTATTTAAAAAGTACAACTTTTCTTGGGTTTTTTTTTTAAATTCTTGCTCTAAATAACACTCCCTTCCTTATCTTTAGGGATACTTAAACTAGTTTGGGTATCTTATATAAGCTGATTGGCCTTCATTTTTTTCACATCTTCAAAGTGATTGACAATTTACATTAATTTCTTGTCATTTATTTTTCTTGCCATTTTTTTATTTCATATTTACCATAATCAAGGGAAATGAATAGGCATGTTTTTATTTTTTTCTCTGTCAGCATTTTCCCAAGTCTCTAGTAACAAGATGTTGGTGTAAAAACACATTTCCTTAAAAGAAGCATGGTGAAAACACTCATCAATAAAGTGAAGGTTTAAAACAATAATTCGGATGGTTTAAAATAAATTCTTTATGATTTTCAAAATTTTATGACTTTATTGCTCGACATTAAAATATATTCTTTAATAATTGATGTTCGTAAAAATGAATAAATTAAATTGTGCCCATTTGGATTGGGAAAAAATAATCTCACATTACGAATGTAAAAAAGAAAAATGTAGAATTTTTTTTCAATGCTTGGTTACTAAACTCACTTTGATGAAATCTTTATATTCTTTCTTTGAAAACTAAACTTATTAAGCGCTAAAAACAGAGAATGATTTTTTTAAAACAAGTAATATCGATATCAGTTTATATATATATATATATATATATATATATATATATATATATATATATATATATATATATATATATATATATATATATATATATATATACAGGGTGATCTTTTTAAAGTGACAGTATTTAGAGCGTCCTGTAGCGCGATCTAATAGCCGTAATGACACCAAACTTGGTATTTAGACTAATCAAGACATGGGAAAAAGGATTCTGTGAAAACAATTTAGTTTCAAAAGTCACCACTAGGGTATTTTGTAACGCTGGTTTAGCTTACAAGAACGAGAATTAGCATAAAAAACGGGTTTCAAAGAAAAATGCAAATGTTGTGCAATGACAGTGACAGCAATAGAGACCATAAAAGCAAGTAGTAGATAGCTCCGACAAATAATCTCAGCTGAAGTAAATGAGCTCCAGTTTCTATGCCTCGCACGTTACCGGAACGTGCGTTTATGTTAGTGGAGTATCAAATTTGTCTATTCTAAAGGTAAACATAATGAAGACAGTGCGGGATATTCCTCGTGATATGTTACGTTCGGCTGTGGAGAACGTTGTGCACAAAATGCACGGTGTTGTTCCTGAGAACGGTGCTCACATTGAATGTGGTCTAATTCCTCACCGGGGAAGTTAATGTAGTAAATGAACATTGATAATTTAACTGCACGATTGTATGTGTTAGCATTTACCTTTTCTCACATTTTATACATTGTAAAGCGCCACAATATGCCCTAACGACGATTTTTGGAACTAAATTTTTTTCACAGAATCTTTTTCCCGTGTTTTGATTAGTCTAAATACCAAATTTTGCGTCATTTCGGCTATTAGATCACGCTACAGGGTGCTCCAAACACTGTCACTTTAAAAAAAAGATCATCCTGTATATACAGAGAGAGAGCGAGAGAAAGAGAGAGCGAGAGAAAGAGAGAGAGAGAGCTCGAGAGCTCCATGGCTCAGTAACTTCATGCCGCTTCCCGTAAGCTCAGCAAAGTAGCAAAGTGAAGCATCATTTGCCGCGGGCAGTGGTTGGGAGGGTGACCACGGTGTACTCTCCTTCATTGGGTTGCTGGAACTCCGTGGGTTGGGGACGTGTCTACGTTAATCTGTGACGTCCAAAGTCCTTCCACTGGTGTGGCGGGGATGTGGAGAGGAGGGTGCCAGCTCAGGTGTGGCCTCGTCACCTGACCGTGGTTCAAAATGACGAGGCACCTTAAAAAGAGCAAAGTCATACTTTCACCTTCTTGTGCTCTGATCCAAATGAAAGACGCTCTCTATTGACTTAATTCGCACTGCCAAAGGCATAGCGAGCTTGGCTCATCCAAGTGTGATAAGCAACAACAATCTGTCAACACTATCAGGTGCAGAAGTGATGGCAATTTTATATAGTAGGGCACCCAGTAGACATGACATCATGTCCCTTAAAATGCACTGGTCAACGACATTTAGAAACTGGGACCAAGCACAAGACATTAGACTTTAGCCTGCCATCTTCAGATGTATCATCTCACATGGAGATTGCGATCAAGTCACATTTTAAGAGCTCCAAGATTGAATTTGACGGAATTTCGGGTGGGTGGACTCGAACTCACTATCACCCGATTACGAGAACGACAGCTAGCCTAACCAACCAGGTAACCGCGACTATAAGTTGTTGAGATAAAAATCAAAATATGAATTCAAAATGAACAATTGGAACCATGCGGAAAGTAAGATTTTTATTATTCGATAAACATATTGCATTATAGTAATTTTATTCTGAGATAATAGGTGTGGACAATATTGTATAATTGATTAAAATTATGATTTAAATTATTAAAACGTCAAAAAATATAGTGTTGGCTTCACGTTGAATATTTATTTAATCTGATGTTTACAAGAAATTCATAATTTTCTCAAAGAATATTAAATTATAATTTTTAAGATGGTTCCTTTAAGGGAGGAATTGTCATAGGTAAGCAACATCGCCACTCTCAGTGGCAAAAGTTTAAATGGCAAGAAAAAAAAATACCCAGAAAAAAGTTTCATCCCTTATCCTGATAGAGAGATGTACAAACAAAAAGCCGAAGGATAATATCCGTATAAGATTTTTAACAGAAGCTAGAATTGAACCCGGAACCTTCTGCTTTGTTAAACGTTTTTTTCTAAATGCCATGCTACTAAAATTTTCACTTTTCCTCACTAGATGGGAAAGAGGTAACCATAGAGAGAAACCACCATGACCTAGAAAGAGGATGGGTCATGTTTATGGCTGTAGTGTTAGGATACTCCTCATTCTCTTCACATGATGGCGCTGTAGTCATTGGGAGAGAGGAGAGGAGGGGTCCGCTCCAGCGGAGAGAGAGGAGATTGTCGTTGACCAGCGAACGAGAAGGTTTAGCTGGCTCTCCTTGAGTGTTTGTTCTATTGGCCGTGTAGGGCCATAGTCAAGAGAAGGGAGATTGTCGTTGACCAGCGAACGAGAAGGTTTAGCTGGCTCTCATTGAGTGTTTGTTCTGTTGGCCGTGTAGGGCCATTGTCAAATGAAGAGATTGTCGTTGACCAGCGAACGAGAAGGTTTAGCTGGCTCTCCTTGGGTGTTTGTTCTGTTAGCTGAGTAGGGCCATAGTAAAATTTCTATTAATTATAATTTTATTATTTTAATATACAATACTATCAATTAATAATTTTAAATTTAAATAAATGTTTGTATTTGTTCGAGTTGTGCTTTCTTAGACAGAACAGACACTACACTGGCGCAGCCGCACAGGATTACGAACTGATGTTTCTGACATAATCTGAAACGGAACTGTGAATTCGTTTATTTGACTGTGTTTTACAAGTAATTGAAATGGCTTTTCTCGCAAAAGGAAAGAAGGAAGATTTACGAACTATTGCAGTGGAATTAGGCATTGAGAATGCTGCGAATCTAAAACTTTACGAACTAAAAAAATTGATAACAGAAAATGAAAACTACGACGAAGATTTCATTAAAGAATTCTTAAATTCGTTGATTGAAGAACGAAAAAGAAATGACGAAATGGAAAAACGAAAACTAGAAATGGAATTCGAGCTTCAAAAACTAGGTTTAATGGAAAAGGAACGAACAAGAGAAGATAACTTACAAAATACTGGTAATGATTTTCATTTTAAGGCGAAATTAGACTTAAATAATATTTTACAGAAGTTTGATCCCAAAACGAATGATATAAGTTTATATCTTGTCCTCTTCGAAAGACAAGCTAAGAGAATTGAAATAAAAAAAGAACTTTGGGTTACGCATTTAATTGGATTATTGCCGTATGATGTTGTACAAATTATAGCGAGGGAAGAGGAAGAAGTCACCGAGAATTACGACAAAGTAAAAAGTTTACTTCTCAAAAGGTATAAAATGACCCCAGAAAAATTTAGACAATTCTTCACGAAGCATCATAAGAAACCAGAAATAAACTGGCGAGATTTTGCTTATGAACTGAAAAATTATTTTTTAGAATGGATCAGTGGACTTGGAATACGAACATTTGAAGAACTATGTGACCTAATAATAACCGATCAAATAAAACGCAAAGTTCCCTTAGAAATTAAAGAACATTTTATTGATGTTTGGTCAAATTTTAAAACTCCAGAAGAAATAACAAGTAAATTGGATGATTACGAAAATGTCAGAACGAATATTAGTGTCAAACCGAAAGAATTTCCTCGCCCAGAATATTTTAAGAGATATAATTATAACGAACAAGAACAAAAATATTCGGCAGAATCAAAACCGAAAGAATTTCCTCGCAAAGAATATTTCAAGAGATATAATTATAACGAACAAGAACAAAAATATTCTGCAGAATCAAAACCGGAAGAATTTCCGCGCAAAGAATATTTCAAGAGATATAATTTTAACGAACAAGAACAAAAATATTCGGCAGAGACAAAACATATTCCTCCGTATGTTAGACAACAAAAATTTAAAAATTTTCGGAAAGAAGAAAATTTTGAAAAAAGAACTGAGAAAGAATGTTATATTTGTGGAGATTCGCATTTTGCGAGAGAATGCCCAAAAAGATTTAAAGCAAATAATAAGAAAAGCGATGTTCTAACAGCAGAAATTCGCTCCCAATTTTTAAAAGAAAAAAGAACGGAAATTGAAATAAATCCTCTTCAATATGTGGACATTTACGTAGATAATACTCCAGTGAAAGCTCTCGTAGACTCGGGATGCCAACTTCCAGTCATAAATAATGACTTTATTCAAAAATCAAAAACAGAAAAGGGAAGAGTCATTTTAATCAGTGCTTTTGGAGAAAAGATAGAAGCTGAATTAATGAGTTTTCAAGTAGCGTTAAAAACGGAAAATAATAAAATGTTCTCGAAACCCATCGAAATTATTGCAGCTGTTACGAATAAAATCCAAGGGCAATGTATAATACCAACGAAAGTTTTTTATTTATTGGAAAATGTAGTGCTAGAAGAAAACAAGAAGTCTGCCGCCTGCTTTGTTTTGGCGTCGCAAGAAGTTGAAAATCATAATGAGACTGCTGAATCATCACACGCCGAAAATATGGGTGAGGCTCTCTGTTCAAATGACGCCACGAATCCGTGTATTTCTGATGAGGTGGAAGAACTGGAAGCCGAAACAAATTGTAAATTGAGCCAATCATTACAATTTAAAAAAGAACAACATGAATGCGCCTCTTTGGATGAAGTGAGATCTTCTTTATCACGTGGTAAGGGTAAATATTTTGATTTAGATGGCATTTTATTCCACAAAGAGAAAGTGAGTGGTGAAACTGTAAATCAGTTAATTTTACCGAAATATCGCCGTCAGAAAGTTATGGATTTGGCTCATACATCTGTTTTTGGAATCAGAAAATATTTTCCGAGGGTCAATGCTGTGGGAATTACCCTTGATGATGACGAAGAATTTGGTGAAATCTCTATTCCATTAAATATGAGTAAATCTGTTGTTGATTGTTTACAAGATCAAAAGGTAAAATTTGAAAGAGCCGTCCAACATGCCTCATGGATAGCTGCTGGAAAACAACAAGCCTACACCAACTATTTCAATCGCCGGACTGTACCTAAGGAATTTAAGGTGGGTGATCAGGTTTATTTATTGATTCCGGACTCTTCTAACAAATTGTATACCAGATGGACAGGTCCTGGTGAAGTAATTGACAATTGCCTACCTAAATCTTATAAAGTTAAACTCCCAGATGAAAATATTTTGTTTTATTTGTATCTTTGCATTTGGTATATTGTTTGCTTACATCAATTGTATTGGTATATTGTTTGCTTACATCAATTTTTTGATATATTGTTTGTTTACATCAATTTATTGATATATTGTTTGTTTACATCAAATTTTTGATATATTGTTTGTTTACTTCAATTTTATTGATATATTGTTTGTTTACATCAATTGTATTGATATATTGTTTGTTTACATCAGTTTATTGATATGTTGTTTGTTTGCATCAATTGTATTGATATATTGTTTGTTTACATCAATTGTATTGATATATTGTTTGTTTACATCAATTGTATTGGTATATTGTCTGTTTACATCAATTGTATACGTATACTGTTTGTTTACATTGTTTTGGTATATTGTTTATTTACATTAATGTTACTGGTATATTGTTTCTATACATTAATTTCAATTTATATATTCAGTGGATAGATTTATTTTAATTTTGTTTTATATCTTTTTATATACATATTATTAATATTGATTATTTTATGCATACTCGTGAATTATAAGTAATTAATTTGCAAATAATTTTTTCTATACACCTATAATTATTTCCTAATTCCAAGTTCATATTTATTTTATGTTTAATATTTCTTTAATTGTTTGCAAAAATATTATTAAGTCTGTGTTATTCTTTTGTATCCTAACATATTTAATTCAGTTATGTGTTTATGTGGAACATAAACCCAAAACTTGCGGGAAGGGTGTAGTGTTAGGATACTCCTCATTCTCTTCACATGATGGCGCTGTAGTCATTGGGAGAGAGGAGAGGAGGGGTCCGCTCCAGCGGAGAGAGAGGAGATTGTCGTTGACCAGCGAACGAGAAGGTTTAGCTGGCTCTCCTTGAGTGTTTGTTCTATTGGCCGTGTAGGGCCATAGTCAAGAGAAGGGAGATTGTCGTTGACCAGCGAACGAGAAGGTTTAGCTGGCTCTCATTGAGTGTTTGTTCTGTTGGCCGTGTAGGGCCATTGTCAAATGAAGAGATTGTCGTTGACCAGCGAACGAGAAGGTTTAGCTGGCTCTCCTTGGGTGTTTGTTCTGTTAGCTGAGTAGGGCCATAGTAAAATTTCTATTAATTATAATTTTATTATTTTAATATACAATACTATCAATTAATAATTTTAAATTTAAATAAATGTTTGTATTTGTTCGAGTTGTGCTTTCTTAGACAGAACAGACACTACAATGGCAATGAATAAATATTGCCAAGATTACTTATTGTGACATGAGCTTCTTCTTGATCACCTTCTTGAAATTCATGTCCTGTCGCTCTTGTGTCATACCTTGTCTTCATTCTTTCGGTCGTCAGGTTGATTCGTTCTCGAGCGAAGTTATGGACACCTTCAAGACGTGTCTGAAGGTCTCGAAGGTATTCCTCTGGCGATGAAGATGTATCCGATGGACGACCAAACTGAAGATCATAAGGAAGACGAAGTTCGCGACCAAAGAGCACCTGTGAAGGAGTATATCCGGTAGTGTCATGGACAGCACTGCGATTTGCAAGCAGAAACAGCGGTAGTTTCGAATCTCAATGTTGCTGATTTCCGGAAACCATAAGTGAGAGATTATTCAAGATAGTTATGTTAAACCTCTCTACCATGCCGTCCGATATCGGGTGTAATGGCGTGGTCTGCGTCTTGTCTATTCCGAGAATTTGACACATTCCTTTAAACACAACAGAGGTGAAATTTGTCCCTTGATCTGAATGAATCTGTAAGGGTGTGCCGAATCTGGAAACCCATTGCTGCACTAGAACCTCGGCTACTGTAGTCGCCTCTTGATAAGGGATTGAAAACGCTTAAGGCCACTTAGTAAAGTAGTCCATGACAAATAGTATGTATTTGTTGCCATTTCAAGATCGTGTTAAAGGACCCAAAATGTCCAATGCTATCCGCTCAAAAGGTGCTCCTACGTTGTACCGCTGCAACCTTCCTAGGTTACGTTTCTTTGGTCCTTTACGTGCCGCACAGTCATCACAAGATTGGCACCATTTCTCTACATCTTGTCTCGTTTTGCTCCAATAGAAGCGTTCTCGAACTTTCTGTAGAGTTTTCATTACTCCGAAGTGTCCTCCAGTTGAGCTACTATGCAATTATTTCAAAACATCTGAAATTCTTGATTTTGGAAGAACAAGCTGCCATTTGAAATTACGTCCAGCATCGAACTCCCATTTCCTGTATAAGACACCATTTCTTATATGGAGTGAGTCCCAAACAGCCTATATTGTTTAGTAGCAGGACTGTAGGTGGAGATATCCTGCCAATTTGGTTTCATACTGGAAGATTCTTTTAATTCTAAAATTGGATTTATATCTGGGTCTTCTTTTTGGGCTTCTCTAAGTCCTTTATCACTCCATGGGTCTGGTTTCGATGGAGGTGAAACAGTAACTTGGCGTACCGAAGGTTTACTAACTGATAGTTCTTCTCTACTCTAGAACAATATCGGCAGCTTTCATTACACGGTTTCCTTGATAGTGCATCAGCATTTCCATGAAGAGTTCCTTTGCGATGACGTATTTCAAAGTCAAACTCCTGGAGTCGTTGAATCCATCTGGCTACCTGTCCTTCTGGATTTTTAAAGTTTAAAAGCCAGGTTAAGGATGCATGATCTGTCCGGAGCAAGAACTTTCTTCCATAGAGATAATGGTGGAAATGTTCTATGGCTTTGACGATTGCCAGCAATTCCTTCCTGGTTGTACAATAATTTCGCTCCGGTTTCGATAGACATTTACTCCAATAAGCAATGACATATTCTTTATCATCAATTTCCTGAGACAAAACAGCTCTGATATATTCGTTGCTGGCATCCATATCTAAAATGAATAATTTTCCGGGCTGGGGATATGCAAGAACAGGCGAAGATGTCAACCTCCTTCAGTTGTTTAAAAGCTTTCTCACATTCATCTGTCCATAGAAATCCCTGTTTAACTTCTGTCAACTTGTGAAGGGGTCTGGCAATACTTGAAAAACCCTTAACAAATTTCCCGTAATACGTGCATAGTCCAAGAAAACTTCTTAATTGGTGGACATCTTCTGCACGACTCCAGTCCTTAACTGCAGAGATCTTTTCAGGATGTGTTCTTACACCATCAGCAGAGATAATGTGTCCCAGATAGTTTACTTCACGTCGGAATAAATTACATTTGCCAGGATTCAGCTTCAGGTTGGCCATTTTTAATTTTTCCAGCACCTTTCGGATGTTTCTTAAATGGTCTTCGAATGTGCGCCCTACAATAATGATATCGTCCAAATATACCAAACAGGCTTCATAGGAAAGTCCTCATAATACTGTCTCCATCAGGCGCTCAAACGTTGCAGTTCCATTGCAAAGCCCAAATGGCATAACCTTGAACTGCCAAAGTCCTTGTCCTGTGGTGAACACAGTCTTTTCTCGATCCTCAGGATGTATCTCTACTTGCCAATAACCACTCTTGAGATCCAAAGTCAAAAACCATTGTTTTCCGGATAAAGCATCAAGTGTATCGTCAATCCTAGGAATAGGGTAACTATCTTTTTTAGTGATGTTGTTTAACCGACGATAGTCAACACAGAATCGGGTAGAACCATCTTTCTTCCGAACTAAAACAATAGGCGAAGCCCAAGGGCTCTCTGATGGCTCAATAATGTCATTCTGCTGCATTTCCATCAGAAGATTGTCCACCTCTTTCTCCTTAGCGAAAAGCAATCTTCTCGGATGTTGTTTAATGGGTAGATGATTTCCTGTATTGATTCGGTGCTGCGTCAATTTGGTTCGCCCAACATCAATGGATTTCTTGGAAAAGAGATCTCCGAATTCTAATAATAGATTTCTTGCAGCATTCCTCTGTTTATCATCTAACTCTGCACTCTGAAGGAGTTCATTAATTTGAGTGTCAGGAGGCTCAGATAGTGTGGCTTGACAATTTCGGTTAATACAGGTCACTGGAGTGCAAGTCACCAGCACTTCTCTTTCTTTTATTAGTTTTACCTTATTGGTTAGATTAGCAACTCTTACCGAGATTACATTTCGTGAAAGGTCGACTAGTGAAGAAGCCACTAGTACTCCTTTAACGCTATTGTCGGAATCTGGATATTCAATCAATCCATAATAAAAATTATTATCTTCTGATAGAGCTCAGGAAACTATTGTCTCAGTTCTTGGTGGTAATGTTGTTTCACTCTTTGCTGTTATATGATGGATTGTTTTAATATCTGAATATTTCGTCTTAAAAATCGCTATGTCTTCAGAACATGAATGTAGTTCATTATTTTTAAAATCTAACTTGAAATGGTTTTCTTTGAGGAAATCCAATCCCAGAATAAATTCGTCATTTATATCAGCGACATATGCCATATGATGGTACACGGCATTACCAAATGCGATGTTTAGATTGACTTTTCCATGCACTTTCATCTTATCACCTGTCACAGTTTGGAGGGTAATGCAGAGCGGCGTCCAGATGAGTTTCTCACCAAATTTGCGAGCCAAATCTGTCCTAATGATAGTTACGTTGGCTCCAGTATCGATTATCATTCTGCAGGGAACTTCGTTGGCATGTCCCATAATGAAAAGTCCGTTGTCGCCGCCACTTACGGAAGAAATGTGAAACAATTTGAAATGGAGCTTCTGACTCTCTGGACATCTCCGCCCCGCGAGATGGCCACATATTAGTTTCCCTGCTGTGGTGGAAGACCATTTCCACCATCTTTTCGTTTCGGGCAGTCTCTATGGACGTGTCTGACTACACCGCAAGTTCAACACTGAATCTTCGTGTTTCTGCCATCTTTACTCAGTTCTAGGCTACGGACTTTTCGCCGCAGATCTTCAATTTGCTTTCTTAGATCATAGTCCGTATCAGTAGCAGAGACGGCTCTGATTGAGTGCCGGTCTTTACGCGCGGCCTGCTGGGTAGCCTCTATCTTATGTGCGTAGACCAGAGCAGATCCGATATCTTTGACATCGGCGAGTTTAAGTGTTTTCTGTATCTCCGGATACCGCACACTATCGATGAAGTGATGGAGGGCCATATCTTGACGTATCTCAGCTGGGCAGTCCAAAAATGCTAGATGGGAAAGTCGCTGAATATCGGCAGCCAATTCTTGCAGACTTTCACCCGCTTTTTGATAGCGGGACTTTAACTGTAGTCTGCTATATTCCTTAGTGCATTTATCTCCAAACTGCAGCTCAAGCGCACTCGATAGTGCTTGGAAATCGTGCCTCTGTTCCTCCGGAAGCGTCTCGAGGATGTCGGCCGTGTCTCCTCTTAAAATAGCCGCCAGGTGAAAAGCTTGGGCTCGGGGATTCTATCCATTAGCTTCCGCTACCATCATAAACTGGGTCTTGTATACTTGCCAGGATGATTTCCCATCAAATGTTGAGAGTTTAATCATGGCTAGGGAAGGTACAAATGCCACGTTGGGTTCCTCATGTTTGTTTGACATTTGCTTCTCCAAGCTTTCAATCTTCTTATTCATATTGCCTAATGCTTCTTCAACGTTTTCTTCTATCTCTAGAACTTTAGTTTCAACTGAAGTTACCTTATCTTCCATTGCATTCATCTTCTCTTGAATGATGTTGGAGAATTCTTCTTTAACACTTACAATGTCCTTCTTAAGCTCCTCCTGTCCAGATTTTTCTCTTTCATCATCTCGGTGTTAATCTCTTTTTGTCCAGCTTTCATCACCTCCTGTCCAACTTTTATATCTTTCATCATCTCGGTTTTAATCTCTTTTTGTCTAGCTTTCATCTCTTCTTGTCCAGCTTTCATCTCTTCTTGTCTAGCTTTCATCTCTTCCTATCCAGCTTTCATCTCAGTCATCTGCTCCGCTAATTTTTCGAGAAGACTTTTCATTAAATCCATATCCATTTTTCTTGAGACACGTAGCATCAACTCTTCAACCCCGATTCTGACACCAGTTGTACCGAGCTTCACGGGTTCGTGTCGATTGAGAATTGAATAAAGCAACCACTTAATGAACACAAGACTTTTATTCGTAAAAACTTCCACTAGATATACGAGATTCCCGTTGTAACAATTACAATTATACAGCTACAATTCGTCAGATTTAATAAGAAACAGCTTCCAATCACGGGTCTCAAATACCTCAGACAGAGAACAACTAGCAGTCGCAACAAATCGTCTTCACTCACTGACTGTCTTCACAAAACTGACTCTTCCAGGTCGGGCTGCGGTATTTATACCTGACTTGGCGGAGAAACCTACCAATTTCGCCAAGGCCCTGGAAGCTTCTAGGCTATCTCGAAAAATATTGGTCCTAGAGCTTAGGTGATGGATGTTTCCAGAAGTATCTATTTCTCTCCAAGTCGCCTAAAATCTCTCCAACTGTTGCCAAGTCGCCAAATTATTAGGAAAACCGCTTTTAAACTACAACGCGTCTAAATACCGCAATTTTTGCCCAAAATGCGAGAATTTCTGATCTGTCTGAGATATTTTAATAATCATTTATATTTTTGTAAATTATATATATATATATATATATATATATATATATATATATATATATATATATATATATATGTATAATAATGAGTATTAAATAACTGAAGTATTTATAACTTTCACCCTTTATACTACGTGTTACTATACACTTCTTAAATCTGAGTTATTAACTGAGACACACATTGCGACTATTTTTCGTTTAACTCAAAGGAATACTCTACTTTTATTTTCAACCAGTCAATTAAGATTTATAAAAAATTAGTTTTGATTTTACATTACTGCTTCTTAAGTCAATTTAAATATTATTTATTCAAAAATTTTATGGCAATATCTTATATATGAGAATAATATTTACGAAAAGCCATTAGAAACAGGGACCAAGCAGAAGGCCCTCAGAATTGGCCTATATCCGCTAGAGCCGTCATTTTACATGAAAAACATGACTACCAAGGCCCATTCAACGCTTCCCAGCCGCGCAATTTAGGGAACAAAATGAACTCGGATGTGTCGGATTCGAACTCATTACCTTCTGATAGGGAGAACAATTTCTAACAAACCAATCATTACACAGCCATGATTTAAAAAATGTATTCCTGCCATTAGTAAGAAAATTCTCATATGTACACTACTGGCCATTAAAATTGCTACACCAAGAAAGAATGCAAATAACACAACGAGATTTATAGGACACATACATTATAGTGGAAAGAACAAGTGAATAGATTTACAGGAAATTAGGATGTATAGATCTTGAGAAATCAGTACCCAGAGCAGCCACCTCTGGCTACATAACAGCATTTATCCGCCTAGGCATGGAGTCAAACAGAGATTGCATGGCATGTACGGGGATCTCAGTCCATTCAGTTTAATACTATGCCACAGTTCATCGAC